>CM074455.1:1232500-1415000 GCA_037101425.1 Elopichthys bambusa
TCCCAGGTTAGTGACATCACAAACCCAAAAATGTACATAAACCCCGCCCCTGAGAACACACAACAAAGGGGGCGGGGCCATGTTGGGCTGCTTTAGAGAAGAGGAAGAGTTGTTGTAGTAGAGTGTTGTTGCCGTCATTTTACGCCGGACTACTTCACAAACGAGGCTCAATTCAACACAAAAGATTAACATGACGGCACATGCTAGTGGATCAACTCCACAGCAACTACATAAATTTATCCACTAACCGTTCAGAAACGTCTAAAAGTTGTAACTTCTTCCTGAGTCTCTCCATCAGTGTTTGAACAATGTAAGGCTGAACACAATCCCCATTTTGGCTGCGTGAGATTCTCCAGCTTTGTTGTTTTTGAGCGACCGAAGCGCGAGCTGTTAAAGCTCCGCCCTCTTCTGGAAAGGGGGCCGGGAGCAGCAGCTCGTTTGCATTTAAAGGGACACACACAAAAACGGCGTGTTTTTGCTCATACCCGAATAGGGGCAAATTTGACAAGCTATAATAAATGATCTGTGGGGTATTTTGAGCTGAAACTTCACACACACATTCTGGAGACACCAGAGACATCTTGTGTTATAATTGGTCCCCTTTAAAATGCCCTATTATGCCGTTTTAATGGTTCCTAATTTTGTTTTAGATTTCCTACAACAGGTTTACATGCACCCAAGGTCATCATAATAGATATTGCAGCATCAGCTCTTTTCTCACAGTGTCTGAAACGCTTCGTTCAAAGATTCGGTCTCTCTAAACCCCGCCTTTCTGAGAGCTTGCTCTGCTCTGATTGGTCAGATGGCCCAGTCGGTAGTGATTGGTCGACAGCTTACAGTGCATGTCGGAAACTAAACTCCTATTACCATATTTGAATCTCAGCTCCGGATTTTCCTCAGCACTCGAGTGATACGAACAGGCATCGGTTTTTCCGTATCAATTCCAGCGAGAGTCTCATCTCAAATTCTACAGATTTGCAAAGTGGTCTTCTCGACTTGAACAACACAAACCAAACTCTTCCAGTCTCAGCTACAACTACAGTGTTTGAGGGCGGGGCCAAGTAGACTTCGTTCGAAAACCATTGGCTGGCATTATGCAAATTAGTTATGTGGTTACATAGGCATGTAACAGGAAGTGAGACTGACGACTCGTTTCAGCGGTTCAGAATTGATTCTTGCTTTTAGGAAACTTTGATCTCTGATCGACATCTCTTCTCTGATGACGAGGGCGGGGCAACCTGTCACTCACATGAGATCCACCAATAGCAAACCACAACCATCCAATCAATTCCACACAAACCTACATTTGTTCTTGTTTGAGACGTGTTTCACTCAGATATACGGCACAATAGGGAAGAAAAGACGAGCACAATCATTCTGGCCAAAATCTTAGTCAGCATCATGTGCCTTTTACTAAACATGCAATCCCAGAATGCACTGTGACAAAAAGATGGTGGATGTAACAAATGAAATATATGAATTCTTACAGAATTATATAATTAATTTAGCACTGAATTTATCAACAAATCAATTTAAAAGTTAATTATATTTTACCCTATACAAACACACATATAAATAAATAAATAATTATTATAATATAATTTTTATACAATTAAATAAAATTATATAATTTAAAAAATGATTTAATAATTTATAAAATAATTTAATAGTATAATAATAATAATAATAATGTTTGTATGCGCATATATCACATGAAAAGCACTATTTCTGCTGCCTGTGAAGATTTTAATCGTTTAGGATGCTGCCTTAGAAGGTAGCTGCCTATGTAGACAGTAGACAGCATGGCAGCTCACTAGGGTTTGGGACTGAGCTAATCGTCGCCTAACGTGTCTTATTAGACCTGTGAGGATGAAAGACTGAAACAAGAATCCAGCATCAGTCATTTCTGAACAAAGGTGACACAATATCTGAACACAAGCCTCCTCCTCCACTGCTGTCGCTCTGCTGCTGCTGAACCGATCAATAATGGCAGAATAATTTGAGACCATTAGACCACACTTACAGGAAATGCAAACGCCAGATCTCAGGGGAGACGACGAGTCCAGACGCTACCCATGCAGCACAACAAAAGACCTGCGCTATGAGGTCAATGATATCCAACATTAAATGCCACGAATGTTGAATTATGGGGCTGAACTGATGCGTGAAATGCATGTACACGTCTAACAGACAATAAAGTGATCCGCTTGAATTTGCATGTACACTTCTGCTTTAATGACTTCCTCCCTGCATGTATTTTAGTAGATAACATGGCATACATCCAACTACACTGTACCAAAAAACTACAGCATGAATCAATTTAAAGAGTGACATGAGCATGATATATAAACAATCTAACGCTCAGATACAAGATCAAGCATGAATCAGAAACAAGAAAACGGAGCCGTTCAATAATTCAGTAATGAGTTCAGTGCAGCTCCAGATATGAATTCAACGCTTCACATTGATCTGTAATTCATACATTCATTATTCGTCCTCATGCTTACTGCGTTTAATAGATTCAGCGGCTCTAATTACGACAAACCATTTCAGTTCGTTTGACACGGCTGCTAATACAGGAACAAATCATCTCTCTTTGTGCCGATTAGACACTCTGGAGTTAAAAGGCTTGTACCAGTGTGTTGCAATGCATTCTGGACTATCAGCAAAGAATACATGCAATGCAGAAGAAGCTGCCTAGGTAGCGCACTAGGTTTTAGCGTACTAAGAGGAGTTATGTCATACTTTTTACATTTAGTTTAATGCCTCTTGGACGACGTCATTATATCCTCAGCCAATCACAAGCTCTGTTCCTCCTGTTTAACCAATGAAACTGGTCACTGTGGACTGACTCCACAAATCATGATGTCATAGAGGATTTAACAGTTCTGAGATTCTGATTGGCTGTTCTGATGGATTCAGAACTAAATAAAAGATTGTGTTACATTCGTTCTACTAACATTATGAAAACAACCACCTGGAAATGTCTTAGTGACCACCCACAACACCCTGGCAACCACCCACAACACCCTAGCAAACACAAGTAGAAAAACACTTAAAAACAACACCAAACAACCTAGCAACCACCAAGAGCCTAGCAACCACATAGTAACACTAAAAAACACCCCAACCGCATAGCAACCACCCAGAATAAGATAGAAACAACATAGCACAGTCCTAGCAACCACATAGTAACACTAAAAAAATACCTTAACCACATAGCAACCACCCAGAACAAGACAGAAACAACCTTGAAAACTCCTAGCAACCACCTAGCCCCTAACAACCACATAGTAACACTAAAAACACCCCAACCACATAGCAACCACCCAGAACAAGACGGAAACAACCTAGCAAAATCCTAGCAACCACACAGTAAAACTAAAAAAACACCCCAACCACATAGCAACTACATAACAACCACCCAGAATAAAACGGAAACAACCTAGCAAAGGCCTAGCAACCACCTAGAGCCTAGCAACCACATAGTAACACTAAAAACACCCCAACCACATAGCAACCACCCAGAACAAGACAGAAACAACCTAGTAAAATCCTAGCAACCACACAGTAAAACTAAAAAAACACCCCAACCACATAGCAACCACCCAGAATAAAACGGAAACAACCTAGCAAAGGCCTAGCAACCACCTAGAGCCTAGCAACCACATAGTAACACTAAAAACACCCCAACCACATAGCAACCACCCAGAACAAGACAGAAACAACCTAGCAAAATCCTAGCAACCACCTAGAGCCTAATAACCACATAGTAACACTAAAAACACCCCAACCACATAGCAACCACCCAGAACAAGACGGAAACAACCTAGTAAAATCCTAGCAACCACCTAGAGCCTAGCAACCACACAGTAAAACTAAAAAACACCCCAACCACATAGCAACCACCCAGAACAAGACAGAAACAACCTAGCAAAGTCCTAGCAACCACATAGTAACACTAAAAAACACCCCAACCACATAGCAACTACATAACAACCACCCAGAATAAAACGGAAACAACCTAGCAAAATCCTAGCAACCACCTAGAGCCTAACAACCACACAGTAACACTAAAAACACCCCAACCACATAGCAACCAGCAAGAACAAGACAGAAACAACCTAGCAAAATCCTAGCAACCACCTAGAGCCTAGCAACCACACAGTAAAACTAAAAAACACCCCAACCACATAGCAACCACCCAGAACAAGACAGAAACAACCTAGTAAAATCCTAGCAACCACACAGTAAAACTAAAAAAACACCCCAACCACATAGCAACCACCCAGAATAAAACGGAAACAACCTAGCAAAGGCCTAGCAACCACCTAGAGCCTAGCAACCACATAGTAACACTAAAAAACACCCCAACCGCATAGCAACCACCCAGAATAAGATAGAAACAACATAGCACAGTCCTAGCAACCACATAGTAACACTAAAAAAATACCTTAACCACATAGCAACCACCCAGAACAAGACAGAAACAACCTTGAAAACTCCTAGCAACCACCTAGCCCCTAACAACCACATAGTAACACTAAAAACACCCCAACCACATAGCAACCACCCAGAACAAGACGGAAACAACCTAGTAAAATCCTAGCAACCACCTAGAGCCTAGCAACCACACAGTAAAACTAAAAAACACCCCAACCACATAGCAACCACCCAGAACAAGAAGGAAACAACCTAGCAAAATCCTAGCAACCACACAGTAAAACTAAAAAAACACCCCAACCACATAGCAACTACATAACAACCACCCAGAATAAAACGGAAACAACCTAGCAAAGGCCTAGCAACCACCTAGAGCCTAGCAACCACATAGTAACACTAAAAACACCCCAACCACATAGCAACCACCCAGAACAAGACAGAAACAACCTAGTAAAATCCTAGCAACCACACAGTAAAACTAAAAAAACACCCCAACCACATAGCAACCACCCAGAATAAAACGGAAACAACCTAGCAAAGGCCTAGCAACCACATAGAGCCTAGCAACCACATAGTAACACTAAAAACACCCCAACCACATAGCAACCACCCAGAACAAGACAGAAACAACCTAGCAAAATCCTAGCAACCACCTAGAGCCTAGCAACCACACAGTAAAACTAAAAAACACCCCAACCACATAGCAACCACCCAGAACAAGACGGAAACAACCTAGTAAAATCCTAGCAACCACCTAGAGCCTAGCAACCACACAGTAAAACTAAAAAACACCCCAACCACATAGCAACCACCCAGAACAAGACGGAAACAACCTAGTAAAATCCTAGCAACCACCTAGAGCCTAGCAACCACACAGTAAAACTAAAAAACACCCCAACCACATAGCAACCACCCAGAACAAGACAGAAACAACCTAGCAAAGTCCTAGCAACCACATAGTAACACTAAAAAACACCCCAACCACATAGCAACTACATAACAACCACCCAGAATAAAACGGAAACAACCTAGCAAAATCCTAGCAACCACCTAGAGCCTAACAACCACACAGTAACACTAAAAACACCCCAACCACATAGCAACCAGCAAGAACAAGACAGAAACAACCTAGCAAAGGCCTAGCAACCACCTAGAGCCTAGCAACCACACAGTAAAACTAAAAAACACCCCAACCACATAGCAACCACCCAGAACAAGACAGAAACAACCTAGCAAAGTCCTAGCAACCACCTAGTGCCTAACAACCACACAGTAAAACTAAAAAACACCCCAACCACATAGCAACCACCTAGAGCCTAGCAACCACACAGTAAAACTAAAAAACACCCCAACCACATAGCAACCACCCAGAACAAGACAGAAACAACCTAGTAAAATCCTAGCAACCACCTAGAGCCTAGCAACCACACAGTAAAACTAAAAAACACCCCAACCACATAGCAACCACCCAGAACAAGACGGAAACAACCTAGTAAAATCCTAGCAACCACCTAGAGCCTAGCAACCACACAGTAAAACTAAAAAACACCCCAACCACATAGCAACCACCCAGAACAAGACAGAAACAACCTAGCAAGGTCCTAGCAACCACATAGTAACACTAAAAAACACCCCAACCACATAGCAACTACATAACAACCACCCAGAATAAAACGGAAACAACCTAGCAAAATCCTAGCAACCACCTAGAGCCTAACAACCACACAGTAACACTAAAAACACCCCAACCACATAGCAACCAGCAAGAACAAGACAGAAACAACCTAGCAAAGGCCTAGCAACCACCTAGAGCCTAGCAACCACACAGTAAAACTAAAAAACACCCCAACCACATAGCAACCACCCAGAACAAGACAGAAACAACCTAGCAAAGTCCTAGCAACCACCTAGTGCCTAACAACCACACAGTAAAACTAAAAAACACCCCAACCACATAGCAACCACCTAGAGCCTAGCAACCACACAGTAAAACTAAAAAACACCCCAACCACATAGCAACCACCCAGAACAAGACAGAAACAACCTAGTAAAATCCTAGCAACCACCTAGAGCCTAGCAACCACACAGTAAAACTAAAAAACACCCCAACCACATAGCAACCACCCAGAACAAGACAGAAACAACCTAGCAAAATCCTAGCAACCACCTAGAGCCTAGCAACCACACAGTAAAACTAAAAAACACCCCAACCACATAGCAACCACCCAGAACAAGACGGAAACAACCTAGTAAAATCCTAGCAACCACCTAGAGCCTAGCAACCACACAGTAAAACTAAAAAACACCCCAACCACATAGCAACCACCCAGAACAAGACGGAAACAACCTAGTAAAATCCTAGCAACCACCTAGAGCCTAGCAACCACACAGTAAAACTAAAAAACACCCCAACCACATAGCAACCACCCAGAACAAGACAGAAACAACCTAGCAAAGTCCTAGCAACCACATAGTAACACTAAAAAACACCCCAACCACATAGCAACTACATAACAACCACCCAGAATAAAACGGAAACAACCTAGCAAAATCCTAGCAACCACCTAGAGCCTAACAACCACACAGTAACACTAAAAACACCCCAACCACATAGCAACCAGCAAGAACAAGACAGAAACAACCTAGCAAAGGCCTAGCAACCACCTAGAGCCTAGCAACCACACAGTAAAACTAAAAAACACCCCAACCACATAGCAACCACCCAGAACAAGACAGAAACAACCTAGCAAAGTCCTAGCAACCACCTAGTGCCTAACAACCACATAGTAACACACCACAACCACATAGCAACTACATAACAACCATGCAAAATAAGACAGAAACAACCTAGCAAAATCCTAGCAACCACCTAGCGCCTAGCAACCACACAGTAACACTAAAAAAACACCCCATCCATATATATATATATATATATATATATATATATATATATATATATAAAAGACGGAAACAACCTATATATAAAAACCACACAAAATACCCTAGAAATATAGTAATACCATCAAGAAAAAGTGAAAGGGCATTTATATTTGCAGTTCGATTTCACATTTACATTACTAACAGCTGCTATTAATATACTTTGGTTTAGTGGGCGATATGGAAATCTAACACTCCTCTCTTACAGGCGCAGTAAACCAGCACTAGCATAACAGAAACAGGAGGAGGAGGATCTGCTTCACAGGATCAGAGGGGAAGTTCTGAGGTGAAGGTTTATCTGACAGTTGGAGAAGAGGAAGGATTTATGAAATATCACATGTGACGCATATGAAATATCTTATTTATATTTCCACCGCAGAGAAAACCCCATCTAAAAGCTCAATGGTGTTAAAAATAGCTAAGAAAAGAACATGAACAGGTCATAGTTTACCTCGAAATAAAGTCAAAAATAATTTAGGACCATTATTATTTTTGTAATATGAAACTATTGGTCTACATGAATGTGAAATTAAATACTGTCTTTGTCATACATTTCCATCCACAGTCAGAGCGAGTTCAAACAGAGACGGACAGATTCAGATCCAGTTCAGTAGTTCAACACTTCCACTGACCGTCAGAGATGAACTCTGACAGCGGCCTGCAGACCTCGCTCTCGCTCTGAATGAAGAGAAACGTAAAGCGACACAACGCTAAAGAAAGAGGTCTGCTCTCGTCTGGATCAAACTAAATGAAGTCAAACACCAGCGTATGGAGAAGGACAGAGAGAGTAGGATGAATCTCAAGAAAACAGGTCTGGATTCATTTTCATATATATATATATATACCACTGTAAACAAATAACTTAAAATTACTATAATATAATAAGTAAATTTGAATTAATATAAATAAGTAACATAATATAAAATTGAATATGACAAATAATGAATATAAGTAAATAAATATATAAAAAATAAATAAATAAAAATAAAAATAAATAAAGATAAGTAAATAAGCATATAAATAAATAAGTAAATAAAAAATACAAATATAAATAAAAAATAAAAATAATGAATATAAGTATAAGATAAATAAATAATATAAATAAAGTAAAGTAAATATATAAAATAAATAATACAGATAAAAATAAAGAATTTATGTAAATAAATATATAAAATAAATAAGTAAACAAAATTAATCCAAATATAACTAAATAAAATATAAAAATAGTGAATAAGTAAATAAGTATATCAAATAAGTAAATAATATAAATAAATAAATAATATATGTAAATATATAAAATAAATAAGTGAATAAAATGAAAACAAATATAACTAAATAAAATAAAATAAAAATATAGATATAAATAATGAATAAGTAAATACTTATATAAAATAAATAAAAATAAAAAACAAAAAAATATACATATAAATAAATAGTGAATATAAGTATAAATAAATAAAATAAATAAAAATATAAGTAAATAAAAAATATAAGTAAATAAATATAAAAAAAAAATTAGAAAATAATCCCATTTTAATAAGTTTTTCTCTCTTCACATAGTGAAATATGAGCGTTTCCATGAGTCATCCGAGTTGATGAACCGTCGGAAGAAGAAAGCGTCGGCTTCCTCCGGTCAGCTGCGTTGTGCAGCGGTCAGCAGAGACTCAGCATGTTCTGGAGCTCACGGCCTTGAGAAACACTCGAGAAATCCATGCAGCCTTCTGCATCCACAAAACACAAAATTACACTTCTGTTTAGTCCAAGTGCAGAAGGAGCGAGCCAGGCCGAAGGTATCCTGGTCTTCTTGGCTGAAATAAAAGTTGAAATCACTGGACAGAAATACGAGGAATGCGACCAAACCAGACTTCTGAACTCTGAGCCGACGCTTTATTGTGTTGTAAACAACAGAGAGAAATCCCAAAGCTGTTCTGTGGAAGACGACACGACAACAAACCAGATTAGCATCAGCAAAAACTGCTAACATGACTATTAACATTTAGTAAATCTATAAATGTATTTCTGATGTGTTCAGATCATGTTGCTTTAGTTCTCAGAAACTGTTTGGTTTCTAAATTTCTCCTGAATTTCAGTCATTTCTTGCTCTCGAAGGCACACAAAACACACAATGCTCGACAGGTCTTAATGAAACGGTTTAATTATAGTTTTGTTAATCGTCTTTGAGAATCAGTCCAATCCGACGAGCTTCGAGCAAATGACTGAAAGAATAAGAAATACTGCAAGATTTCAGTGATGTAATGAATAAAAACAAACAGTACTTCGTCATCATCACATTAACATAATACACAAAACAAAAATATATACATTTTCCATACTATTAGACTGTTTACCATAAAATATATTTTTCCTTTAAAATATACGCAAATAAAAATCTTTAAAAAAAAGTTTTAAAAATAAATTATTTAACTATATATATTATATAAATAATTAAACAAAAATAAAATTATATATAAATTATTTACTATATATATATATATATATATATATATATATATAAATAAAACAATTATATATATGAATTAATTAAATAATAAATATTATATATTAAGTAAAATAAATAAAATTGTATATAAATTATCTAACAATATATAAATAATTAAACAATAAAAACAAAATGTAAATAATTATATAATTAAATATTACAAATAAAATTCTATATAAATTATTTAACAATATATAAATAATTAAACAATAAAACAAAATTATGAAATTAATTTTATATATATATAATTAAATAATAAAAATAAAATTATTTATTATATATTAAGTAAAATAAATAAAATTGTATATAAATTATTTAACAATATATAAATAATTAAACAATAAAAACAAAATGATGTAAATAATTATATAATTAAATATTACAAATAAAATTGTATATAAATTATTTAATAATATATAAATAATTAAGCAATAAAACAAAATTATGAAAAAATTTTATATATATAATTAAATAAAAAAAATAAAATTATTATATATTAAGTAAAATAAATAAAATTGTATATAAATTATTTAACAATATATAAATAATTAAACAATAAAAACAAAATGTAAATAATTATATAATTAAATATTACAAATGAAATTGTATATAAATTATTTAACACTATATAAATAATTAAACAATAAAACAAAATTATGAAAATAATTTTATATATATAATTAAATAATAAAAATAAAATTATATATGAATTATTCAAGTATATATATATATATATATATATATATATATATATATATATCATTAAATATTAAAAATAAAATTATATATAAATTATTTAACTATATCACATAATGTGGGTTGTGAGTTTTTATTCTCTAGTTTTTTAGAAGATCAACTATATTCTGGTGCTTTAAAGAAACCAGAAACCAGAACACTGATCTGAAGAACCTGAAGAACCTATAGTTTGACCTTTAATAACAACAAGAGAAGCACTGAATACTGGTGTCCAAACTCAATATCCTCACGTGAACTTCTGAAATCGCTCTGTCGTTTGGTCATCTTCCGAGAACGAGAATAAACCTGCCTTCACTTCCTGTGAGGAGTTTCACTTCTGCGTCCAAACGACTCAAAGATTCAACCTTCAGCGAATCACTCATCGCTCTTCACATCACCACAGTAAAGATGCTTTCATCCAGACTTACACTTGATCTTACAACATACTTCAGATCATCTCGGTTCACGCATGAAAGCAGAATCTTCGGTTCCTGCAGTAGTGTTTTTCTGGAGATGAGAAATGTTTTTGCTGTTATATTACAGGTTCTTCAGATCAGTGTTTGGCTTCTTTAAAGCACCAGAATATAGTTGATCTTATAAAGAACTAGAGAATAAAACAACCCATTACGTAAAACTGGAATATGAAAAAAAAAAAAGAAGGAGGAAAGAGTCATTTTCAAGTTCATGTCAGCTTTAAAGAGGTTATTCTGTTCCTTCAGGCAGGAAAAATCCTCTCTGGCTCCAACTGGAGCCTTTTTAAAGAGTCTGTACTGGATAATCATGCATACATGGAAGATACTGTAGTTTATTAATTTGATTTTTCTCCCTCTAACGCATTGATTTCATGCCTGCTGTCCTCAGATGATCTGTAGTGTCATATATCTGAAACTAGAGACCTGCTGCTCGTCCGTCACATCTGTATCATCTCGGTTTTATTACAAAAAAAAAAAAAAACTGACATAAAAACATACACCAGTAAACAAAAACATATATAATTTCATCTATAAATTATTAGATTTATAATTTTTCTAATACTAAATAAAAAAAAACATAATATAATAATAAATAAATACAAATAAAATTATATATAATTATTTAATTACATTTCATATTTTTAATTTTATATTTTTTTTAAAGTCTTATTTTTTTCTTCATAAACAATACATAAATACTAAATCTGAAAAATATAATATAATGTAATATATTTCAATATACAATAATAAATTATTTAGAAATAATTATTTACAATTTTTATTTTATTTTAAATTTCTGTTTTATATAAAATATTACACACAAATTTAAATAATTAAATAAGTATTTATAAATAATTGTATCAATTTATTACATAATTATATATAAGTAATTTATTTAAATTTAATATTTGTATTATTATATTAATTTTATTTTATTTTAAATAAAATGTCTATATTTTATTTTTTTCTTCCAAAAATAAATACATAAATACTAAATTTGAAAAATATAATATAAATGTAATATATTTTAATATAAATAAATAAAATTATATATAAATAAATTACATTTCTATTTTATATAAAATTACACAAACGCATATATACAAATTTAAAATAAAATAAATAATCAAATAAAAAATATGAAATGTAAATAATAATTTATACAATTGTATTTATTTATTACACACACACATACATTTTATATATATATATATATATATATATAAATTAATACAATTATACATATATATTGTTAATAAATTAATATGATTATATATATAAAAATAATTGTATTAATTATTAACAATATATATGTATAATTGTATTAATTTATATATATATATATATATATATATATATATATAATTTATTACATAATTATATTATATTATATTCTGCAGGTGTAAAATTATCAATAACAAGAATAATTTACCATGTTTACACACTGGCCCCTGCAAACATTATGCTAAACAGGTTTAATTATCATGTAAACAGGAACTATATTTGCATAAAAGTAACGTTCTACGTGAGAAATAGTAACAGTGATGCTTGACTAAACAAAACACCACTAATATTCCCGTTTAGAAGGTCACATCCTCTGCCGGATAACAGTGAACTCTCCTGGAACACATCAAGGAATAAAACCATCTTCATTGGCTGCATTCTCACTCAAGTCAACAATATGCTAATGTAGGCCAGTCCAATCCATTTATGAAACACTGAAACCACAATGACCTTCATCACACAGAAACGGCTGATCCCGGGAATAACGCACACGACACCTATAAACAATCCCATAACTCCCTGCAGCTGTGAAGATGCACACGTGCTGCTGAAAGAAGACATTGTTCTGCAGGAGAGGATCTGAAGGACGGAGACGAGGGTTTGGCCCGGTCACAGAGGAACCGTTGAGCGCCGGCTATATTTGAGAGTCCCTCGACACTGCGGCCGGGACGAGGAGATAAAGGAGGACTGTGACGGAGGAGAGGAGGGAGAAATCAACCGTTTCACGTGCAAACATCAGATCACATTCAGTGTTACTATGGTAGTATTTGAATACTATTATAGTATTTATTCATATTTATTCATTATTTTCTAGTTTATCATTTTAGCTTTAGTAATTTATTTATGTGCATATGTCATTTTTACTTCCAAAGCAACACTACTACATTTCTTACATTTCTTTTTCTTTTTAACAACTGTAGAGCTGAACGATTCTGGATGAATTGAGAATCACATTTTTTTTTTCTGTTTAAAACAGAGAATCTCTTATGATTCTGAACAGACAACTAAACAAAATAACGCCATTTACTAGAGGTTTAGAGGTTTTTATCTGTTTGAATAAATGATTCAGTGACACTAAATACTACACTTGTTTCATTACAGGATGAATCAGCATTTTAGAACGAATCTCTTGAATGAATGATTCAATGATTCACTTATAAACACTTCACTTGTTTCATTACTGGATGAATCAGCATTTTAGAACAAATCTCTTGAATGAATGATTCAATGATTCACTTATAAACACTTCACTTGTTTCATTACTGGATGAATCAGCATTTTAGAACAAATCTCTTGAATGAATGATTCAATGATTCACTTATAAACACTTCACTTGTTTCATTACTGGATGAATCAGCATTTTAGAACAAATCTCTTGAATGAATGATTCAATGATTCACTTATAAACACTTCACTTGTTTCATTACTGGATGAATCAGCATTTTAAAACAAATCTCTTGAATGAATGATTCAATGACTCACTCATAAATACTACCCTTGTTTCATTACTGGATGAATCAGCATTTTAGAACTAATCTCTTGAATGAATGATTCAATGACCATTTTTGAATGAATCTCTTGAAATGAATGATTCAATTACTTACTTATAAACACTTCACTTGTTTCATTACTGGATGAATCAGCATTTTAGAACAAATCTCTTGAATGAATGATTCAATGATTCACTTATAAACACTTCACTTGTTTCATTACTGGATGAATCAGCATTTTAGAACAAATCTCTTGAATGAATGATTCAATGATTCACTTATAAACACTTCACTTGTTTCATTACTGGATGAATCAGCATTTTAGAACAAATCTCTTGAATGAATGATTCAATGATTCACTTATAAACACTTCACTTGTTTCATTACTGGATGAATCAGCATTTTAAAACAAATCTCTTGAATGAATGATTCAATGACTCACTCATAAATACTACCCTTGTTTCATTACTGGATGAATCAGCATTTTAGAACTAATCTCTTGAATGAATGATTCAATGACCATTTTTGAATGAATCTCTTGAAATGAATGATTCAATTACTTACTTATAAACACTTCACTTGTTTCATTACTGGATGAATCAATGTTTTTGAACAAACCTCTTGAATGAATGATTCAATGACTCACTCATAAAGACTTCACTTGTTTCATTACTGGATGAATCAGCGTTTTTGAACAAATCTCTTGAATAACTGAATCAACGACTCCCTCAAAGACTTAATTTGTTCATTACTGGATGAATCAGCATTTTTTTAACAAATCTCTAGAATGAATAATTCAATGATCCACTCATAAATACTACCCTTGTTTTCTTACTGGATGAATCAGTGTTTTTGAACAAATCTCTAGAATGAATGATTCAATGACTCACTCATAAAGACTTCACTTGTTTCATTACTGGATGAATCAGCGTTTTTGAACAAATCTCTTGAAATGAATGATTCAACGACTCACTCAAAGACTTCATTTGTTCATTACTGGATGAATCAGCGTTTTTTTTAACAAATCTCTAGAATGAATAATTCAATGATCCACTCATAAATACTACCCTTGTTTTATTACTGGATGAATCAGCATTTTTGAACAAATCTCTTGAATAACTAAATCAACGACTCCCTTTAAAGACTTAATTCGTTCATTACTGGATGAATCAGCGTTTTTTTAAATAAATCTCTAGAATGAATAATTCAGTGATCCACTCATAAATACTACCTTTGTTTTCTTACTGGATGAATCATTGTTTTTGAACAAATCTCTAGAATGAATCTTTCAATGACTCACTCATAAAGACTTCACTTGTTTCATTACTGGATGAATCAGCGTTTTTGAACAAATCTCTAGAATGAATCTTTCAATGACTCACTCATAAAAACTTCACTTGTTTCATTACTGGATGAATCAGCGTTTTTGAACGAATCTCTTGAATAACTGAATCAACGACTCACTCAAAGACTTCATTCGTTCATTACTGGATGAATCAGCATTTTTTTTAACGAATCTCTTGAATGAATAATTCAATGATCCACTCATAAATACTAGCCTTGTTTTATTACTGGATGAATCAGTGTTTTTGAACAAATCTACTGAATGAATGATTCAATGACTCACTCATAAAGACTTCACTTGTTTCATTACTGGATGAATCAGCGTTTTTGAACAAATCTCTTGAATGAATAATTCAATGACAAATACATTATTTAACAGTCACTTGTCACCATCTACTGGTGTAACGATGTAATTGATACAATCGTTATTTGAAGCGTCACTTTACTTTCAAAAGTTACTGTAGATATCAGTGTTTATAATCTTTTATCCCAGTACTTCTGTGATAGTTTGAATTATTGTAACACAGAAAGATTAATCATGCAGCTCTGAACAACAGTGTTTCAAGAATTGATCTCACTTCAAATGCAAATGAACGTAAATGTAAAGAGTTTAAATATTTGCCAAACTTTGACTTGAGGCACGAAACGACCTAGCAACCACTCAGAACACCCTAGCAACCACTTTGCAATGCCATAAAAACCACCCCCAACATCTTGGCAACCACAAAGCAACCAATCACAGCAATCTGGCAAACATTTTTGGAATACAATGTAAAAGTCTAGATTTTATTTGAAGGAAAATGCTGATCCTTAAATAAAACCCAACGACAAATTGATAAAAAAGTGAGTATTTTCTCTCTGCCGTTTCCTTCAGCGCAGATAAAACCACCCGAGCTCAAGCCTGCAATCTCAAACGGATTATACTCCAACATGAAATTCAGTTTAATCTTGTGGGAAATGAACATGAAGTGTCATCATATCAGTCAGAGACTCTTACAGGCACTATCAGCGACCTGAATCACACACACTCCATTTAACTCTAAAGGACGCAGCCACTGGGGTTAAAACACACACACATCATTAGCACAAACATCTGCATTCAGTAAGGATTTGCCCCAGGGCATGATGGGCCGCCACTGAGGGAGGAATCTCACGAGGAAACACGCACACACACGCTATAAAAATGACTTCAACAATATTCAGATGATCATGAAGAAGGTCAAATAACAGCTTCTAAAACAGATCAATCTGGTTAATATGATTATCGCATTGAGAAAATAAGAGCTTTTAAAGGAACAGATCACCTGAAAAACAAGGGGTTTGGAAGAACATGATGACAGAAGATTCATTTTTAGATAAACCATCCCTGAAGAACTCACTTTCTGCTTCACAATAATAGGAAGAAGAGAAACTCAACTTCATGAAACACAAACTAAACCTTACACAACCCAATACAGCAGAAAACTGATGAAACTTCCACTTTAAACGCAACGGATCTTCAGTAACATGAACAACACACACAAATACAGCTCGTCCGAACGCCAGACATACTTCCAAATTAATCTACAATCTTCCAGAAACACTGAGCCGTACGATCACAATCTCGTGTGGTGTCGAGCGTACACAATCCTCACATCATCCCGACTGAAATCCACTTACGCCCACTGTGATTTTCCGCTCAGCGTCCGTGTTCTTCAACTGTCAATCAAAATCCACTGATCTGGATTTATCAACTGCACAAGAGAAAAACACCATCTGAAAACATCTGCTGATTCCACGTAACATAAAGGTTCCAATTAGAACCTTCTACATGCTAAAACTGTCACATAGACGTGAAAATGCACAATTAAATTATTTAGAATACAGACCTGGTCTCTTTTTAAACCTTAAACACACACCTCAGGTCTTTATTGAGCGGGACGTCATCACTTGAGCCTGCTGAAAGGTTTTAAAGTACCATTTTCATGGTAAAGCATCGTCCAATTTCAAAATGGTTTTCACAGGATGAATTTTTGAGTGTTTAAGCTTTAATGATGACTAAAATGTGTGATAGGGAAAAAAAGACAATAAAAAGTATACTGGGAAATAACAGAACCTCAAGAAAATGGCTCCTTATAGGGGTAAAAATCTGAACGTGAGTTTACGAAGAGATTCTCAACCTTATTATATGAGCGCAAATATTCCTCAAACCGAGCCTGATCTGTGTGTTGGTGTCAAAGTGTCTCTTGGAGAGAGGGAGGAGTGTGTGAATGTTGGGATCATCACGTCAAGGGCATTCGCCAGGGTTTAATGCAGTGGGAATGTGTTCCGATGGCCTTGGGATGGAGGCTGTCCATGCTTTTACAACCATGTATCATATGATGTGTCACTTCATATCTCTGTAGAAGATGATCATTCCCGCTGCAGCATTCCGGAACATTCCCTCTTTCAGTTCAGAATAGTGTGAAACGGTAGACAGTATGCACTATGCAGTCAAATCCTAACACTTCATCCTAAATTCCATTTTTTTTCCCTCCATTTAAATTTTTATTGATTCCGTTTTCCCATAAAGAAAAAATTCTGGATTCCATTTTAATGGTCAAATTAAAATTATAGTAATTGAAAAGCATGTCTAATTAACTGAAATCATGAACGTATTTAATTTGTCAACACATTTTTAAACGTTTAACAAAAATGACATTTTTAGTACTTTATTTGTTCCATTTCATTTTTTTCTGTTTACATTTTTTTTCTGGATTCCATTTTAATGGTTTAATTACATTTTAGCAATCAATAATTAATTGAAATCATGAACTTATTCAATTTATCAACACTTTTAAACATTTAACAAAAATGTCATTTTTAGTGCCCTATTTGTTCCATTTAATTGTTTTCTGTTTACATTTTTTCTGGATTCCATTTTAATGGTAAAATTTAATTTTAGTAATCAATAATTAATTGAAATCATGAACTTATTCAATTCATCAACACTTTTAAACATTTAACAAAACATGACATTTTTAAGGCCCTATTTGTTCCATTTTGTTCCATTTCATTTTTCTGGATTCCATTTTAATGGTAAAAGTAAATTTTAGCAATCAATAATTAATTGAAATCGTGAACTTATTCAATTCATCAACACTTTTAAACATTTAACAAAAATGACATTTTTAAGGCCCTATGAAATCACTTTTGTTTCATTTTTTCCACTTAAATCTGTATATATTTCATTTTTTCTGTTTTTTTTTCTGAATTACATTTTAATTGTCAAAATTACATTTTTAATAATCGATAAGCATGTCTAATCAATTGAAATCATAAACTTATGCACATTATCAACAATCATTTTAAAAGTTTAACAAACACTACATTTTAGGGCCCTATAAAATCACTTTTATTTTTTCCCAAATTCTGTTATTTCCATTGTACATTTTTCTGGATTCCATTTTAATGGTAAAATTAAATTTTAGCAATCAATAATTAATTGAAATCATGAACTTATTCAATTTATCAACACTTTTAACAAAAATGTCATTTGTAAGGCCCTATTTGTTCCATTTTTGTTCCACTTATTTTTTCTGGATTCCATTTTAATGGTTTAATTAAATTTTAGCAATCAATAATTAATTGAAATCATGAACTTATTCAATTTATCAACACTTTTAAACATTTAACAAAAATGACATTTTTAAGGCCCTATGAAATCACTTTTGTTTCATTTTTTCCACTTAAATCTGTATATATTTCATTTTTTCTGTTTTTTTTTTCTGGATTACATTTTAATTGTCAAAATTACATTTTTAATAATCGATAAGCATGTCTAATCAATTGAAATCATAAACTTATGCACATTATCAACAATCATTTTAAAAGTTTAACAAACACTACATTTTTAGGGCCCTATAAAATCACTTTTATTTTTTCCCAAATTCTGTTATTTCCATTGTACATTTTTCTGGATTCCATTTTAATGGTAAAATTAAATTTTAGCAATCAATAATTAATTGAAATCATGAACTTATTCAATTTATCAACACTTTTAACAAAAATGTCATTTGTAAGGCCCTATTTGTTCCATTTTTGTTCCACTTATTTTTTCTGGATTCCATTTTAATGGTTTAATTAAATTTTAGCAATCAAGAATTAATTGAAATCATGAACTTATTCAATTTATCAACACTTTTAAACATTTAACAAAAATGACATTTTTAAGGCCCTATGAAATCACTTTTGTTTCATTTTTTCCACTTAAATTTGTATATATTCCATTTTTTCTGTTTTATTTTTTTTCTGGATTACATTTTAATTGTCAAAATTACATTTTAGTAATCGATAAGCATGTTCAAAACTTATGCACATTATCAACGATTATTTTAAAAGTTTAACAAACACTGCCCTATAAAATCACTTTTATTTTTCCCCAAATTCCATTATTTCCATTGTACATTTTTCTGGATTCCATTTTAATGGTAAAATTAAATTTTAGTAATCAAAAAGAGTGTCTTTAATTAATCTTTTAAAAAGAAACTACTTTTGCTACTTGCAGTAATTTAATTTATTCATCCAAAATTGGCCAGATCCCGCGACATTCCGCATTATACTGTAAATTCCATCTTTATGACTGGATTCCATGATTCTGTCCGAGTTTCAAGGGTTCAAAAATAATAAATGATGGTCAAATGACCTCGTTACGGTTCGAATAATCAAACAGTAGAACACTGATACGTCACAGTGATTTAAATCTTTTGAATCGGTTCACCTGTTGTGCACTCTGTTTGAATCTTTCATTGAACGATTCGGACTGGACTGGATCTTCATGCCTCGTTCCGATCCACAAACACACACTGTGAATGCAAATAACAGCCAGTTCTTTCATGTCCGCTGTGTACAGTAATGAAGAGCAGGTCCATGTGTTTCACAGCTGAGCGAGAGAGACGGAGGAAGAGAATCGAGGCTAATGAGGAGCGCTTTTAAAAGATATAGTTGTGTAATCGTGCGTCACGCATCTCTCTGTTCAGCCTCGCCTTTGATCTGAACATCACAGACGGAGAAATGTGGGAGTCGGGAAAGCGTTTGATGCTGTTGCTTCTACATCTCTTCTCCGTTTCACCTCCACCAGCTCATCTGCATGTGAATGGTGATGTTTGTGGGAGGGTAAAAAAAACACCTGTGCTGAAAGAACTTCACAGGAACAGGACGTGTGACAGGGGTTCAGAAGCGTTCAGCAGGTGGGCGGAGCTTCGGAGAGAACAGCCAATCCATCCCATTTAAATGTTTGCACAAATATAATTGTGAACCAAATGATTCTGGAATATTGTGACCCTTGCACACAATAAGTCCTGTCTGAATAAATATAAATAAATAAAAAAAATGATATATAAAAATAATATAATGTAATATAATATAGGGTATAATATAAAATAATATAATAATTGTTATAAATTATTACAATATATAAATAATTTAATTCATTTGACTATTTTATTTTACATATATATATAATATACACTTTATATATAATTTATTAAATGATGCAATATATAAAATATATTTAATTAGATATAAATATAACAAATATAAATATGTAAAAATTTGTTATATTTATCTAACTTAATATATTTTATATTTCATCTATTGAATCATTTATATATATATATATATAAATATGTGTGTGTGTGTGTGTGTGTAATTATATATACATATATAATTTTTTTATTATATTTTTAATTATTCTTGTTCTGCATTAACTTATATTTATTGTTGTTATTTACAATAACTATTTCAATAAAAGGGTATAATAAAACAAGCTCTGATATTCAAATGTCTGCTAACACAAGACTATGTAATATAAGAATAAAAATATTACCATTTAAAATATAATGTAAAATATTTATATTTATTTATATATATATTCTGATAACAGAAGATTGTGTAATATATAAATATTATATTTTAAAATAAAATAAATAAATAATAAAAAATAAAATAAAATAGTCATTCTTGTTTGGCAGTAACTTAAAAACGTTGCTTGTGTTGTTATTCTGGGATTAACAAAGAATGTAAAACATTATAATTAAGTGTATTTTCTGGCATTAAATTCTACATTTGAGCATATTTCATCTGGGTTTTAGGAAACTGGGTCGGATTCAAGCAGCCAAGCGATTCAAGGTTAATGAAAGACGTCGCAGTGACCGTCCGGAGTCAGAGACAGAAACGGCCCCACCCAGTAATCAGACACACTGGGGAGAGAGACAGACTTCTGCTGCCTACATAGGGAGCTACCTGCTAAGACAGCATCCCAAAAATGCCTATATACGATGCCTGAAAATGCTGTCTGTGTAGGTTTGAAAACAGCTGACAGGTTCAGCTCTTTAGGCCTGCTTATGGAGCCAGTTCAAAAGCTTCCCATGAGGAAATGACTGGTGGGATCAGAAACCCTAATGACACGTTACTAATTTAGAGTGTCGTATCTGCCTAGCGAACTGTCCGCAAGCTGTTTAAAGGCCCGAGTGTTTATCTTCTAACACTGTCGTGAGCTACTTTAACTGTCAATCCTTCGGCACAAGGACATGATCACGGTAACACTGCTGACCCAAATACCATTAAACACACACTCATCCAGACGCGCTCCAGCCAATCAGAGCAATCAGAGCAACTGTTTCAGCTTTAAATCAAATAATAACGCGTAATGAGGAGATGAATGAAGAGCTCGGGTTCATTTGATCAGTTTTGTCGTGGTGTAGCGAGTCTTTCATTGCCAGTATGGAGTTCATATTCATTGTGCTTGAGTTGGTTTTGAATACGTGTTACAACTTGAATCTCATCTGTTTAAAGGCCTGTTTATTTATATATATGGGTCGGATTCAAGCAGCAAAATTAAATAATGCATATTATATATATATATATATATATATATATATATATATATATATATATATGCATTATTTAATTTTATTATATAAAATGAGAATTTGAAGGTTAAATGTCATGCAAAAAAGAGGGCTCATTTTCTTCATGCTAAAATAATTCTGATAATAAATAAACAAATACAAAAATAAATACATGTATAAATACACAAATAAAAAATATACACAAATGAATACAAAAGTAAATAGACAAACAAAAACAAATACACAAAAAATAAATACACAAATGAATAATACACTAATAAATAAATAAATTCAAAAATAAATAAAATAAATAAATACAAAATAAATAAATACACAAATATATAAATAAATAAATACACAAATAAATAAATAAATACAAAAATAATCAAATAAATAAATAAATACACAAATAAATAAAATAAATAAATAAATAAATACACAAATAATGAATAAATACACAAATAAATGCACAAATAAATAAATAAAATCAAAAATAAATAAATACACAAATAAATAAATAAATAAATACAAAAACAAACAAACAAATACATAAATAAATAAATAAATAAATAAATACACAAATACATAAATAAATAAATACACACAAATATATAAATAAATAAATACAAAAATAATCAAATAAATAAATACACAAATAAATGCACAAATAAATAAAATCAAAAATAAATAAATACACAAATAATAAATAAATACACAAATAAATGCACAAATAAATAAATAAAATCAAAAATAAATAAATACACAAATAAATAAATAAATACAAAAATAAACAAACAAACAAATAAATAAATAAATACAAAATAAACAAATAAATAAATAAATGCACAACTAAATAAATAAATACACAAAAACATAAATAAATAAATACAAAAATAAACAAACAAATAAATAAATAAATAAATAAATAAATGCACAACTAAATACATAAATACACAAATACATAAATAAAAACACAAATAAATGTATTTAATTATTTTTAGAAATAAAAAAAAAAATGGATGGATGGATTGGATGGATTTTACATTTTAGTGAGAAAGTATGTTTCCATTAAATCCAACCAAATAACGAAATGAAGTATCTTTCATGTGCGAAGCAGTTTACGCACCAGATCATCTAACAACATGATAATGTAATATAGATTTGTACACCATTAATTTAATATATATTCATTTATACAAGATCCCCCCCTATAATATATACTCCCATTATCCTCAACAAACCCTGTTTATACTGCAGGCCTGCAGAAGCGTGATGACTATAATCTGAGGTTTCTAGTTTGTTGCATCATTTCATCCCACTGAGAGTGAATCGAAACCCAGCGTCAGTGTTGATACGAGCAGAAGTCCTGAACACACGAGGCTCAGGTGCAGGAGAGACGCACGCCTCAGACGTTCCTCTGATGGACCGCGATGAGAGGAGACTCATATTCCCACAAACAGCCTCCAAAACATGTGAGCGTGTGCAAACCAGCTGCAAAGCCAGCGGCCCAGTGTCAGACCTTTAATGAATTAACACACGAATAACTGAAGATCTCCCATGAAGCAATGCAGGAGAAGTGATTGGTTCAGGAGTCATTCGAGGTGAGACACTGAATTCATATTCCAATCATTCAAATCCGGCTACAACACTGTAACTGGAAGTGAACACTCATATACTTCTCCATTCGTCAACTGTCACAAACCCTATATTAAACTGACACAGAAACCGGTTCTACTAGAGCCTGACGCCGCTACCAGCTCCCCATGATGCTTTGCATTTCCAGTGAAACTCAAGGCAATAAAACCCCTTACAACCAGGACACTATTCATAGCCGGCGTTATGAAACGGAATAATCCATATCGGCTTTAATGGATTTGAATTATGAAGAGCTCACAGCTTGACACCCCCATCGCTTCGGCTCCGAAAGATCCTTAACTCAATAAAAATGGATTATATTCATGTTTACCTGAGCGTCAGGTGCGCAACAACGCCAAATCGTCAAGATGGCGTCTAGTTAGTCGACATGATCTGAAACCCTCTCGCGTGCAAGTGAGCAAATGTGTCAGTGCTGAGCCAGCAAAACCTAGAGATGTTGTCTACATAGCCAGCATTTGATGACCAAAAATCATTTATGAACGCAACTCACTATGTAGGCAGCTCTCTATGATACCCATACTGCTGTCTAAGTAGGCAGCACACTATGTTATTAGGATATGATGCCCAACAATGGCCATAAATGCTGTCTAGGTAAATAGTCCACTAGAGAGAGCCTAGATGATGTCTAGATAGGTAGCCCACTAGGTTTTGAGACTATGACGGTCAGAATGCTGTCTAGCTAGGATGCTAACTATCCAGGCAGCTTTCTATGATGCTCTAAAATGCTGTCTATGTAGACTGCTCACTAGATTTAATGAGTATAATGCTCATAAATGCTGTCTAGCTAAACAACACACTAGATTTTGAACTATGGGGTTTTAAAATAATGTCTAGATAGGTAGCTTACTAGGTTTTGAGACTATGATGCTCAGAATGCTGTCTAGTTAGGATGCTAACTATCCAGGCAGCTTTCTATGATGCCCTAAAAGGCAGTCTATGTAGACTGCACACTTGATTTTGATACAAATCTAGGCAGTCTAGGTAGGCAGCTCACCACAATAGGTTTTGAGGCTATGATACCCAAAACTGACTCTATGCTCAGAATGCTGTCTAGCTAGGAAGTTCACTATCCAGGCAGCTTTCCATTAAGCCCTAAAATGCTGTCTATGTAGACTGCACACTTGATTTAATGAGTATAATGCTCATAAATGCTGTCTAGCTAAACAACACACTAGATTTTGAACTATGAAGTTTTAAAATGATGTCTAGATAGGCAGCTTACTAAGTTTTGAGACTATGATGAGCAAAATGCTGTCTAGATAGCAAGCTCACTAGATTTTAAGGGTATAATGCTCATAAATGCTGCCTAGCTAAACAGCTCACTAGATTTTGATACTATGAGGTCTAAAAATGATGTCTAGATTGCCAGCTTACTAGGTTTTTGAGACTATGATGCCCATAATGCTGTCTAAGTAGGCAGCACACTATGTTTTCAGGCTATGATGCCCAACAATGGTAAAAGGCTCATTAGATTGTAATGGTCATAAATGCTGTCTAGGTAAACAGTCTACTAGAGGTCCAAAAATGACATCTAGATAGGCAGCTTACTAGGTTGAGACTATGATGAACAAAATGCTGTCTAGATAGAAAGCTCACTAGATTTTGACAATATGATTTTCAAAAAAATTATGT
The DNA here is from genome assembly GCA_037101425.1 of Elopichthys bambusa. Lineage (NCBI taxonomy): Eukaryota > Metazoa > Chordata > Actinopteri > Cypriniformes > Xenocyprididae > Elopichthys > Elopichthys bambusa. The sequence goes on from CM074455.1 coordinate 1,257,864, forward strand.
CTAGATAGTCTGCATACTAGGTGTTTGAGACTATGATGCCCCAAAAATGTCATCTAGATAGGCAGCTTACTAGGTTGAGACTATGATGCTCAGAATGCTGTCTAGTTAGGAAGTTCACTATCCAGGCAGCTTTCTATTACGCCCTAAAATGCAGTCTACGTAGACTGCACACTTGATTTTAAGAGTATAATGCCCATTAATACTGTCTATCTAAACAGCACACTAGATTTTAAACTATGGGGTTGTAAAAAGCTGTCTAGATAGAAAGCTCACTAGATTTTAAGGGTATATAACGCTCATAAATGCTACCTAGCTGAACAACTCACTAGATTTTGATACCATGATGTTCAAAAAATAAGCAGCTAACTAGGTTTTTGAGACTATGATGCTCAGAATGACGTCTAGCTAGGAAGTTCACTATCCAGGCAGCTTTCCATGATGCCCTAAAATGCTGTCTATGTAGACCACACACTAGATTTTAAGGGTATAATGCCCATTGATGCTTTCTAGCTAAACAGCACACTAGATTTTGAACTATGGAGTTTTAAAATGATGTCTAGATAGGCAGCTTACTAAGTTTTGAGACTATGATGAGCAAAATGCTGTCTAGATAGAAAGCTCACTAGATTTTAAGGGTATAATGCTCATAAATGCTGCCTAGCTAAACAGCTCACTAGATTTTGATACTATGAGGTCTAAAAATGATGTCTAGATTGTCAGCTTACTAGGTTGAGACTATGATGCTCAGAACGCTGTCTAGTTAGGAAGTTCACTATCCAGGCAGCTTTCTATTACGCCCTAAAATGCAGTCTACGTAGACTGCACACTTGATTTTAAGAGTATAATGCCCATTAATACTGTCTATCTAAACAGCACACTAGATTTTAAACTATGGGGTTGTAAAAAGCTGTCTAGATAGAAAGCTCACTAGATTTTAAGGGTATATAACGCTCATAAATGCTACCTAGCTGAACAACTCACTAGATTTTAATACCATGATGTTCAAAAAATAAGCAGCTAACTAGGTTTTTGAGACTATGATGCTCAGAATGATGTCTAGCTAGGAAGTTCACTATCCAGGCAGCTTTCCATGATGCCCTAAAATGCTGTCTATGTAGACCACACACTAGATTTTAAGGGTATAATGCCCATTGATGCTTTCTAGCTAAACAGCACACTAGATTTTGATAATATGCGGGGCAAAATGTCTAGATAGGCAGATCACAAGATTTTAATACGTACCAGAAATGATGTCTGCATAGACAGTACACTTGGTTTTGAAACGCAGGAAGCTTATTGAGTGTGTCTAATAGACTGACATTAATGCATATATTTAGTTGCATGTAAAAGACAATGACATGCAATAATCTAATCGCCTTCATGTTTACATTTCTCTGATGCCAAAAAGCTGTCTATGTAGAAAGATCACTAGATTTCAAGAGTATAAAGGCCCATAGATACTGTATTGGTAAACAGCACACTAGATTTTGATACTAATTGATTGCCAGAATGCGGTCTATGTAGTCAGCTCACAAGGTTTTGAGCTTATTGAGTACGTCTACTGCTTTTATGTTGACTTTGCATTCATATTCATATATAGAGGATAAATGAAACATCATTATTTGAGAAAGCACTCATTCATAAGTGTCATCGCACGCATGTTTATTGCTGTAGGATTGCATCGTTCATATGAATTCAGACTCAACCAGAGATTCACAGACCCAACTAAACAAAGACAAACCCAACAATCACAACCAGGACATGAAAACACATCCAGAATCGAATCGAGACAGAAAACAGCAGAAAAGCGAACCACATTTCTGCGTCAAACGCGTTTCGCTTCTTACCTGAGCGTTTTATCTCTACTGACGCTCGCGTCTGTGTTCCTGCATTCCCCCGCTCCAGCTCTGTCAGTGAACACACGCCTCAATCAATAGTCGTTTTGCGTGTAAATCCGTTTGAAAGCTCCCGTTGTCGTTTAACGCAAATAGAGACGCCGAGCTCCGCTGCCGCGCAGTCATGAATGTCACTTGATCGCGCTGGGTAGATGCGCGCGCGGTCATGGAAGCGCGCCCCCGTGAACGATAATCACTGTGCGGTGACGTGAACGCGAAGTGAGGGGCGGGGGCGCGCGTGAGTGGCAGAGTACTAACTCTGTCAGATAATGATGATGTGTGTTTGATAATATACATCGAAAACAAAACATGTTGTCTATCTGTCTATCTATCTATCTATCTCACATGTGTTGGATACAGTGGCCGGACCCCCATGGACGTGGCGAGCAGTCAGACATGTTTGTTATATGAGGCCCCCCGTGGCCCCGAGGAGTCTGAATTCCAGGACCCAAAGTGAGGCCCCTGCCGTGCAATCAGATGGACGACGGGGTCCGACCTGACAGGATCTCTAGGAAAACCGTCATTTGCTTGGAGTGTTTTAAAGAAACCAGATGGACGATTGGGAGACGGGTCAGAGTTTATGGGGGGCCGACCATGACGGAGCAAAACAACACAACTGTATTTTATCTGGACAGACCAAAGAGTGCAATGTTCCTCAACGCCTCTCTGTTATTTTAGCCCGTGTTGCTATATAGAAAAACACATTTAGAAAGCAGAAGTGATTCGAAAATTTTCCAGATGATATTTCAGATCTCTGAAGAATGCAGTCAACAAACAATTTAAAAGGGGACCTATTATAATGCCCCTTTCACAAGATGTCTCTGGTGTCTCCAGAATGTGTCTGTAAAGTTTCAGCTCAAAATACCCCACAGATCATTTATTATAGCTTGTCAAATTTGCCCTTATTTGGGTGTGAGCAAAAACATGCCATTTTTCTGTGTGTCCCTTTAAATGCAAATGAGCTGCTGCTCCCCGCCCCCTTTCCAGAAGAGGGCGGAGCTTTAACAGCTCGCGCTTCGGTCGCTCAACAACAACAAAGCTGGAGAATCTCACGCAGCCAAAATGGGGATTGTGTTCAGCCTTACATTGTTCAAACACTGATGGAGAGACTCAGGAAGAAGTTACAACTTTTAGACGTTTCTGAACGGTTAGTGGATAAATTTATGTAGTTGCTGTGGAGTTGATCCACTAGCATGTGCCGTCATGTTCATCTTTTGTGTTGAATTGAGCCTCGTTTGTGAAGCAGTCCGGCGTAAAATGACGGCAACAACACTCGACTACAACAACTCTTCCTCTTCTCTAAAGCAGCTCAACATGGCCCCGCCCCCTTTGTTGAGTGTTCTCGGAGGCGGGGTTTATGTTAATTTTAGGGTTAGTGATGTCACTAACCCAGGAAGAAGCTTGTTGTAGTCCCTAACAGCTGTTTGTTGTAGTCCTTAAAAAGTGATTTCTGTAAAAGAAAATATCTCCCTTTGCACTGAACTTTGAGCGTCGTAACTTTGCAGATGTTGTTTATGCTCAAACAGCAACATTACACACTAACTAAAGTTAAAAAAGTGAAGACTTTTTGATTCATGCTCTTGAAAATAAAATTCCACAGAAACCTGTCAAATAATGACTAATAAAACAGAGAAAAGTGAAAGAATCCCAACAGAGATTCCCTGGTGCTGGTCATCTGGGCCTGGTGATATTTTCCATGTTATAAGCACGTTCCATGCTGTGTTGGGATATTTCAGCACTGCGGCACATTAGACTTTATGGATCCAATAAAACACTGCAGAGAACGGCAAACCCACACCACACACTAAAGCAGAGAAGTGGTTTAACAACATTTACTATATTACATGTGTTGAAATAATGGTAATGAAGAATGGGGATTTGGCCTTACATCTAATTCTGTTAAAATCAGTTTTAAAATCAGTCTCATGATGAAAGTCTCTACGGGAAACAGACAGCTAGAACATCCCACAGCTTTAGTCAGTACAAGGTGTGAACACGCGTCTGAGAGCTGAGCTGTTCCTCAGAGAATGACGCTTGTGACGTGTGAAACTAACACTGTGATTCTGAAACTAAATTGTGACAGAAAAGAACTGACACCAGTTTGTGAAACCCAGACAGTGAATATGGCAAATTTCCTCTGACTAACTGAATGGGGCTGAACTGGTTTACAAAATATCACAATGGCCCACAGGCCATAAACCGAAACATATATCATTATATATACTTACAAATATACTATTTTGTATTTAATATGATTTCTTTTCTTTCTTCTTTCTTTTGATTCACCACCCAGCTAACAGGGAACGTTCTCAGAACTTGAGCTCATGTTCTCAAAGTTTCTTCCAGTAACGTTTATAGAGCATTAATTCAAGGTTATCTGGTCTAAAAACAATATTAACTTTTTTTTGAAAAGTTTTAGTTGGACGTTCATCTAACATTTTTTAAATGTTACCACCTGATTCGGAATGTTCGGAGTACGGAGCCCCGCACATGACATGCAGGAAAAAAATAGTAGGCTAAATCAGGCACACGATTTATAAATCAAGGGAACAAATTAATAAATCATGGGCACGATTTAGCAAATCGAGGGAACAAATTAGTAAATCGTTTGTGCGATTTAGCTAATTAAGGGAATGAAACAATAAATCCTGCACGCGATTTAGCAAATCGCAGGAACTAAATAGTAAATCATCTGCGCGATTTAGCAAATCGCGGGAACTAAATAGTAAATCATCTGCGCGATTTAGCAAATCGAGGGAACAAAACAGTAAATCATGCTCGCGAATTAGCAAATTGGGGGAACTAAATAGTAAATCGCCCGCACGATTTAGCAAATAGAGGGAACAAAACAGTAAATCGTGCTCGCGATTTAGCAAATTGGAGGAACTAAATAGTAAAACATGCGTACGATTTAGCAAATTGGGGGAACTAAATAGTAAATCGCCCGCACGATTTAGCAAATTGGGGGAACTAAATAGTAAATCGCCCGCACAATTTAGCAAATCGAGGGAACAACACAGTAAATCGTGTGTGCGATTAAGCTAATTAAGGGAACAAAACAGTAAATCGTGCTCGTGATTTAGCAAATTGCGGGAACTAAATAGTAAATCGCCCGCACGATTTAGCAAATAGAGGGAATAAAACAGTAAATCGTGCTCGTGATTTAGCAAATTGGGGGAACTAAATAGTAAATCGCCCGCACGATTTAGCAAATAGAGGGAACAAAACAGTAAATCGTGCTCGCGATTTAGCAAATTGGAGGAACTAAATAGTAAATCATGCGTACGATTTAGCAAATTGGGGGAACTAAATAGTAAATCATGCGTACGATTTAGCAAATTGGGGGAACTAAATAGTAAATCGCCCGCACGATTTAGCAAATTGGGGGAACTAAATAGTAAATCGCCCGCACAATTTAGCAAATCGAGGGAACAAAACAGTAAATCGTGTGTGCGATTTAGCAAATAGAGGGAACTAAATAGTAAATCATGCGTACGATTTAGCAAATAGAGGGAACAAAACAGTAAATCGTGCTCGTGATTTAGCAAATAGAGGGAACTAAATAGTAAATCATGCGTACGATTTAGCAAATAGAGGGAACAAAACAATAAATCGTGTGTGCGATTTAGCTAATTAAGGGAACAAAACAATAAATCCGGCGCGCGATTTAGCAAATCGAGGGAACTAAATAGTAAATCGCCCGCACGATTTAGCAAATCGCAGGAACTAAATAGTAAATCATCTGTGCGATTTAGCAAATTGGGGGAACTAAATAGTAAATCGTGCTCGCGATTTAGCAAATTGGGGGAACTAAATAGTAAATCATCTGCGCGATTTAGCAAATACAGGGGAACAAAACAGTAAATCGTGCTAGCGATTTAGCAAATTGGGGGAACTAAATAGTAAATCGCCCGCACGATTTAGCAAATCGCAGGAACTAAATAGTAAATCATCTGCGCGATTTAGCAAATTGGGGGAACTAAATAGTAAATCGTGCTCGCGATTTAGCAAATCGAGGGAACAAAACAGTAAATCGTGTGTGCGATTTAGCTAATTAAGGGAACAAAACAGTAAATCGTGCTCGTGATTTAGCAAATTGAGGGAACTAAATAGTAAATCGCCCGCACGATTTAGCAAATAGAGGGAACAAAACAGTAAATCGTGCTCGTGATTTAGCAAATTGGGGGAACTAAATAGTAAATCGGCCACACGATTTAGCAAATAGAGGGAACTAAATAGTAAATCATGCGTACGATTTAGCAAATTGGGGGAACTAAATAGTAAATCGCCCACACGATTTAGCAAATTGAGGGAACTAAATAGTAAATCGCCCGCACGATTTAGCAAATAGAGGGAACAAAACAGTAAATCGTGCTCGTGATTTAGCAAATTGGGGGAACTAAATAGTAAATCGGCCACACGATTTAGCAAATAGAGGGAACTAAATAGTAAATCATCTGCGCGATTTAGCAAATTGGGGGAACTAAATAGTAAATCATCTGCGCGATTTAGCAAATTGGGGTAACTAAATAGTAAATCATCTGCGCGATTTAGCAAATTGGGGGAACTAAATAGTAAATCGTGCTCGCGATTTAGCAAATTGGGGGAACTAAATAGTAAATCATGCGTACGATTTAGCAAATAGAGGGAACAAAACAGTAAATCGTGTGTGCGATTTAGCTAATTAAGGGAACGAAACAATAAATCCTGCGCGCGATTTAGCAAATCGAGGGAACTAAATAGTAAATCGCCCGCACGATTTAGCAAATCGCGGGAACTAAATAGTAATTCGCCCGCACGATTTAGCAAATTGGGGGAACTAAATAGTAAATCGCCCGCACAATTTAGCAAATAGAGGGAACAAAACAGTAAATCGCGTGTGCGATTTAGCTAATTAAGGGAATGAAACAATAAATCCTGCACACGATTTAGCAAATAGAGGGAACTAAATAGTAAATCACGCGTACGATTTAGCAAATAGAGGGAACAAAACAGTAAATCGTGCTCGCGAATTAGCAAATTGGGGGAACTAAATAGTAAATCATCTGCACGATTTAGCAAATCGCGGGAACTAAATAGTAAATCATCTGCGCGATTTAGCAAATCGAGGGAACAAAACAGTAAATCATGCTCGCGAATTAGCAAATTGGGGGAACTAAATAGTAAATCGCCCGCACGATTTAGCAAATTGGGGGAACTAAATAGTAAATCGCCCGCACAATTTAGCAAATAGAGGGAACAAAACAGTAAATCGTGTGTGCGATTTAGCTAATTAAGGGAATGAAACAATAAATCCTGCGCACAATTTAGCAAATCGCGGGAACTAAATAGTAAATCATCTGCGCAATTTAGCAAATCGAGGGAACAAAACAGTAAATCGTGCTCGCGATTTAGCAAATTGGGGAAACTAAATAGTAAATCGCCCGCACGATTTAGCAAATAGAGGGAACTAAATAGTAAATCATGCGTACGATTTAGCAAATAGAGGGAACAAAACAGTAAATCGTGCTCGTGATTTAACAAATTCGGGGGAACTAAATAGTAAATCATCTGCGCGATTTAGCAAATAGAGGGAACAAAACAGTAAATCGTGCTCGTGATTTAGCAAATTGCGGGAACTACATAGTAAATCGCCCGCACGATTTAGCAAATCGAGGGAACAAAACAGTAAATCGTGCTCGTGATTTAGCAAATTGGGGGAACTAAATAGTAAATCGCCCACACGATTTAGCAAATAGAGGGAACTAAATAGTAAATCATGCGTACGATTTAGCAAATAGAGGGAACAAAACAGTAAATCGTGTGTGCGATTGAGCTAATTAAGGGAACAAAACAATAAATCCGGCGCGCGATTTAGCAAATAGAGGGAACTAAATAGTAAATCGCCCGCACGATTTAACAAATCGCGGGAACTAAATAGTAAATCGCCCGCACGATTTAACAAATCGCAGGAACTAAATAGTAAATCATCTGTGCGATTTAGCAAATTGGGGGAACTAAATAGTAAATCGTGCTCGCGATTTAGCAAATTGGGGGAACTAAATAGTAAATCATCTGCGCGATTTAGCAAATTGGGGGAACTAAATAGTAAATCATCTGCGCGATTTAGCACATTGGGGGAACTAAATAGTAAATCGTGCTCGCGATTTAGCAAATTGGGGGAAATAAATAGTAAATCATCTGTGCGATTTAGCAAATCGAGGGAACAAAACAGTAAATCATGCTCGCGGTTTAGCAAATCGAGGGAACGAAACAGTAAATCGCCCACACGATTTAGCAAATAGAGGGAACAAAACAGTAAATCGTGCTCGCGATTTAGCAAATTGGAGGAACTAAATAGTAAAACATGCTCGCGGTTTAGCAAATCGAGGGAACGAAACAGTAAATCGCCCACACGATTTAGCAAATCGAGGGAACGAAACAGTAAATCATGCTCGCGATTTAGCAAATAGAGGGAACAAAACAGTAAATCGTGCTCCCTTAACATTCGCATAACCTAGAAAAAACATTTATAGAACATTTTAAAAAACTGAACGTTCAGAGAAAACGTTTTCATAGCTTAATGGGAACATTAGCAAAATGTTCTTAGAACATATTTTTGCCAGCTGGGCGAAATCTCGTTTTCTATACTATAGATATAATGTGAAAAGAAGTAGCTCTGTTTCTGAACTAGTGATTCTGTGATAAGGATAATGGGTTTTTAACAGAAACGCGCTCCACTCTGGATTCTATAGGTTCACAGAAGGACTTTATAGAAAGCAGATGTTTTTTACGGAGAGCGCTCTAATCTTTGCCCTGTATCAAATCACTATGTTAATAAAAGTCTTTACCTGTCATCCACCCTATAAATTACCTCACCGCTGCGTTCCGTTCCGTCTTCTCCCTGAAAAAACTCAACACGGAGAATATGTTACCTCACAAAGACATTCGTCTGCCAGTGAAAACACTGCAAAGTTCACAGAAAATATATGTGCTGCCTATCATTTTATGGCCTTAGTCAATACTCGAGCTCATTAAACAGTTGAGCTCGAGTATTAGCTGCTCTTTATTTCCACAGCTGATGTTAAATCACACTAAAGTTTTATCAGGAGAAAGAGACACAAAACATTAAGCTAATATTCACCGGGGAGAGTTACTACACGCCATTTGCAAGAATTTAACAAGTGCAAGAAACTCGGTTCTATTTTAAGTCTAAAGAATCTGCAATAAAAACAGAAGTGCTTCCCTAAGAGAATAAACTCATAGGCGAATGAAAGAATGACACATTTCAAATGAATACGTCTAGACTTTATGAGTAATACAGATCAAGTAAAACAAGTTTTTAGTAATGTTACATAATAAAAAACCACTCAGAACAATCTTACCATAAATTAACCCTGAATTTGTTTTTTATATTGCAAAGCCTTTATGTTATTTTCATTAACCTGTCAATATAACAGTCTTATTGTGGAACAAATCAGTAAACACAAACCAAACTTTGACCTGAAGTTCTGGCTTTTACACATACACTTCTTTTCCACAAACTCACAGCGTTATTAACTATTTATATTGTTAAAAAGCTCCAGAGTTGCGGTGGTTGTGAAATATCAGTCCACAGAGAATCTGATCTCTGTGTTTTGTGTAAGAACACTTGGGGCATCTTTTCTCTGGATCCACCTTAGTAAAATAAACAGTGTTTGTGTTAGAAAGGTGGAGGAGATTTACTCCAGTCCTGCAGGGTCGACTGGATCATGGCCAGCAGAATCCAGTTTAAAGGAACAATTCGCCTAAACACTATCATTCTGTCATCATTCGTTCACCCGTATGTCATTACAAACCTGTCTTTCCTCCATGAAACACAAAAGGAGATTTTTAGAAGAATTTCAGAGCTTCTGTTTTACATTTAAAGGGGATTTTAATTTATACTGCTATAAGCTTGATAATATACTATGATATAATAATAATATAATAATGACTTACTGTAAATTTGAGTCGGTTTCACATGGATTTGTATGGAAACCCATTTCTGCCACATAGGAAAACATAATCAGGCTCTGGTCAATCATAATTATCAGATACTATGTCAGATTTATGACATAAAAAGTCTTAATTTGGAGCTAAATAGTCAAAACAATGAGATAAAAGTTGAAATTATGAGATAAAAGGCTGAAATTATGACATAAAAAGTCCAAATTATGAGATAAAACATTGAAGTTATGAAAAAAGTCCAAATTATTACACTAAATTGTAATTTTGAAAGAAAAAGTCAAAATTATGAGATGAAAAATTGAAATTATGACATAAAAAGTCAAAATTATGAGATAAAACGTCAAAGTTATGAAAAAAGTCCAAATTATTACACTAAGTTGTAATTTTGAAAAATAAAACGTCAAAATTATGAAATAAAACGTCGAAGTTATGAAAAAAGTCCAAATTATTACACTAAATTGTAATTTTGAAATAAAAAGTCAAAATTATGAGATGAAAAATTGAAATTGTGACATAAAAAGTCAAAATTATGAGATAAAACGTCAAAGTTATGAAAAAAGTCCAAATTATTACACTAAATTGTAATTTTGAAAAATAAAACGTCAAAATTATGAAATAAAACGTTGAAGTTATGAAAAAAGTCCAAATTATTACACTAAATTGTAATTTTGAAAGAAAAAGTCAAAATTATGAGATGAAAAATTGAAATTATGACATAAAAAGTCAAAATTATGAGATAAAACGTCAAAGTTATGAAAAAAGTCCAAATTATTACACTAAATTGTAATTTTGAAAGAAAAAGTCAAAATTATGAGATGAAAAATTGAAATTATGACATAAAAAGTCAAAATTATGAGATAAAACGTCAAAGTTATGAAAAAAGTCCAAATTATTACACTAAGTTGTAATTTTGAAAAATAAAACGTCAAAATTATGAAATAAAACGTTGAAGTTATGAAAAAAGTCCAAATTATTACACTAAATTGTAATTTTGAAAGAAAAAGTCAAAATTATGAGATGAAAAATTGAAATTATGACATAAAAAGTCAAAATTATGAGATAAAACGTCAAAGTTATGAAAAAAGTCCAAATTATTACACTAAATTGTAATTTTGAAAGAAAAAGTCAAAATTATGAGATGAAAAATTGAAATTATGACATAAAAAGTCAAAATTATGAGATAAAACGTCAAAGTTATGAAAAAAGTCCAAATTATTACACTAAGTTGTAATTTTGAAAAATAAAACGTCAAAATTATGAAATAAAACGTTGAAGTTATGAAAAAAGTCCAAATTATTACACTAAATTGTAATTTTGAAATAAAAAGTCAAAATTATGAGATAAAAAGTTGAAATTATGACATAAAAAGTAAAAATTATGAGATGAAAAGTCATAATTATGACATAAAAAGTCTTAATTTGGAGCTAAATAGTCAAACCAATGAGATAAAAGTTGAAATTATGACATAAAAAGTCCAAATTATGAGATAAAACATCGAAGTTATGAAAAAAGTCCAAATTATTACACTAAGTTGTAATTTTGAAATAAAAAGTCAAAATTATGAGATAAAAAGTTGAAATTATGACATAAAAGGTCTTAATTTGGAGCTAAATAGTCAAAACAATGAGATAAAAGTTGAAATTATGAGATAAAAGGTTGAAATTATGACATAAAAAGTCCAAATTATGAGATAAAACATCGAAGTTATGAAAAAAGTCCAAATTATTACACTAAACTGTAATTTTGAAAGAAAAAGTCAAAATTATGAGATGAAAAATTGAAATTGTGACATAAAAAGTCAACTTTGAAAATAAAAATCTAAATCATGACAACAAAGTTTAAAGTGTTAAAGTCTTAATTTTGAGGTTAATAGTCTAAATTATGAGATGCTAAGTCATAATTTTGAAAACAATGTCAAAATAAATTATGACAAAAAATTAAAATTAAGTTTTTTTAAAATAAAAAGTCAAAATTATGATATACTAAGTCATAATTACGAGATTAAAAAGTTCACATTTTTGACTTTACGTGTCAATTATAACTATTTAGGTTATAATTATGACTTTTTAATCATAATTATGATTTGGTATGTCACAATTTCTATTCTATTCATTTTGTGGTGAACTGTCCTTTTAAGAATGTCCTCTTCTGGAATCCACATGTGTCTGTCTTCCTGGCAGGGTCGATCCAGGACTTGCCAAGTCCATTCTGACAGAGAGGACAGATGGTGACAAGGTGACTGTCTTTCTGATCGCAAGTGCTCTTCAGAAAAGTAAGAGCGGGATTTATTCATCCACGCGGAAAGGACTTTTTCTCTTTACAGACTTTAGTCAGTGTTTTGACTAAAAGTTTTGGACTATGCAAGAACATTTCTGCCACGTAAGAAAAAAAAAAATCACACTTTTGTAAATCATGGCATAAAAAGTCGAAATTATGACAAAAAGTCAAATTTATGACATACTAAGTCATATTTAGGGAATGAAAAGTCATAATTATGACATTAAAAAGTCTAAATTATGAAACACTAAGTCATAATTATGACAGAAAGTTGAAATTATGACATACTAAGTCATATTTATGACATAAAATGTCAAAATTATGACAAAGTCTTATTTATACGTCTCAATTATGACATTTATGCAATGAAAAGTCAAACTGGTGACATACCAAGTCATGTTCAGATGAAAAGTCATAATTATGACATACTTTTGACTTTGACTTAATTTTGATTAATTTTGATAATTATGAGATAATTATGATGTTAATGTCATTAGTTTGATTTTTTTTATACCATAATTATGATTTTTTTGTCATAATCATGATTAGTATACATAATTTCGACTTTTTATGTCATCGAAGTTATGAAAAAAGTCCAAATTATTACACTAAGATGTAATTTTGAAATAAAAAGTCAAAATTATGAGATAAAACATTGAAATTATGACATAAAAAGTCAAAATTATGAGATGAAAAGTCATAATTATGACATAAAAAGTCTTAATTTGGAGCTAAATAGTCAAAACAATGAGATAAAAGGTTGAAATTATGACATAAAATGTCATAATCATAATCATGATTAGTATACATAATTTCGACTTTTTATGTCACATCTTGGAAACCTGGAATCTTTCTTACCAGGAAAACAAACCAAAAATATTGATTATTTATACTTAAAGCCTTTATGTATAATGAACTATAAAGGTATGCATAATGTGCGTTATAATGCATTATATCTTTTCATAAATAACTAACCAAAGTTAAAATGCATTATAATATTTGCAGATTCCTTGTTACATCTGAAACTGGTTGTTTGTTGTGTGTTTTAATGTATATACTTTCTAAAGGCATAACATAAGTATTATAACTGTGGTTATAAATATTCGTGAGATCATACAATGCATTATAAGCTGCATAATTAATATATTAAAGTACTTTTATAATGCATTATACATACATAAAGGTTTTAAGTAAAGTCCACTCTCTAGTCTGCCTCATTTTAAGTATTAAAAGTAATCTGTATATTGTGTGTTTGGCTGGTTAAATAGGTTTAATGAAGCCAGCAGCCTGTTTTAAAACATCTCAAGTGAGAAATGCTGTGTTCTCATAGACCACAAATTCACTGCCGTGTTATTTTTCGCCTCTGATGTCCTTTGAGTCTCTCAGCTAGGACCGCAAAAGACCCATAAAAGACGGGTTTTACTGAAGCATGCTTCAACAAAACCCTCCGTATGCGAATAACAGACTCAAATGAAGCTGTTTTCAGAGTCTTATGTCACTGTTTTAAACACATTCAGACTACAGAGTAGATCTGAATTTGACAGACCTCTGAATATCATTTACTTTCCCTCTTTTCCATCCAAACCCATGGCTCTCTCTCTCTCTCTTCTGTGGAATACAAAAGCAGAATCATTGAGTAACTGAGGTGAAACTCCATTCAGAATGAGCGTTTAGTGTCAAATCTGGCTCACCGTGACCCTTCGAGGGGTCGGATGAAGCATTCCAGGAATTGCTCACCTCAGATGTCAGTTTAAGGCCTCGAGGAACCAGGTGTGTCACTGCCGGCCATGAAGGTGCAGCAGATTCCCACTTAAAACCATCAACCTTCAGCTAAGAACGCTATTCTGGATTGTAGTTTTTCAGATGATAATAAAAGCCCGTTCACACCAAGTACAATAACTATTTAGTGTCCAGACAGACAAAAAAACAACAAAACAATAGCGTTCTGTTTATTATAACTGCGCGCTGCAATTTTGTCGTCTGTCGCTTTAAATGCTCGCGCTCTTTTTGAGCAGACTCGATTCTGATTGGCTGTCAATGTTTTTATCGCTCATCAGCGGGAAAAAAAAAAAATCGTTCTGAACGCGATTTCCAACTGTATCGCCCTGCTGTGAATTTTTCGTTATAGTTGTGGTGTGTACTCTGCTATCCATTTATATTTAGAGCGATTTTTTAAAATTATATCTTTATCGTTGTCGTCCTTGTTGTGAACGGCTGAAGTTGATCGTCAGCTTCATCGTGTTCTTCTTTTACTTCAATGGTAGGTGTGTATAAACTAAAACCAAGCTACATACGACCTTTAACATTAAACATAGTTTATCACAGAACAAGAAATATGTTTGATATAACAGTGTACACAAATCAAGTTTGAGAAAGCACAGACCAGTCAAAAAATGATAATTTAAGAGATTCTTGTTGTCCACTATTAAGAAATATTGCTTGCATATTATATATATATATATATACACACACACACACACACTTTACGGGTAATTGAAAAATAAGGTTTTTAAAAGTGTAAAAAAACAAGGAAATATAATTAATTTTTAAGTTATTTAAGCGTTAACAATGAGATTATATGGCTTTTATAACCAGTTAACACTGCTTTTGTCATTTGTTACAAGATTTGTCATTCAGTTTAAACAAAAGTTCGGTTTTACCGAATGACGATATTTTCAAACAATGCTAACAGGCTGATATCTAGCTAGCTAGCTAGCAAAAATCAAACATGTTATATTTAGTTTAAGTTTTTAAAATATTACAACAATTTCCATGTTTTATAGCGGTTGCACCGAATGACCTGATGTTGCGTGTGATCAAGTGAAAACATGAATTTTTCAGATAGTTAAAAGAGAGTTAGTTACTTTGCTTCATCCTTTGCTGGCGTCTGAATGATGTCACATCCTGTCACAAGATATTGACCGCATGACTTGATCCAAAATGTTCCCTTTATATTGGTTACTCCGCATGACATCAATGAAATTCATTTTTCCGGATATTCTTTCTCATAACAAAGCAACGACTTCTACACATCATTTTAATACCATTTTGCACTATGATGCTATAAAATCATGCCAGAATAAATAAATATATACATTTATATGTACAATGTTGACTTTTCCAGGCACAGTTTTAAATTTGTCGTCTAATATTTACAGGTTTTCTGAAAATCCTAGTGGTCAGTTAACGAACACCACAACAACAGAAACAATAAAAGTTTTTGTTAAAATCATCAGATTTTTGCGCATAAATGATTCTTAGAAACAAAGTGAAGCGACAGCATCTGGTGAAAGTTTTTATTAGTTTGAACTTTCTACCTCTCGTCTGCTTGTGTCAGAAACAAAGTTATAAAACATCTACAGCGTGGCAGAAATCATGAGCATGTACAAAACATCACGACTACATACCCGACCTCTCAAAACTATTAAATATCCATATCCTACATCATCTAGCATGCCAGAAATGCAAGCGTATATTTCAAGTACGTAACGACCTACAGACGCCCCATAATGCACTTTAATACGATCAAACATACAGTCAACAGGGGATTTAACGATGATTACACCGCAGACTTTCTGGAACTCCAGTCCTTCACAACTTCACTTTGACCTTTCACCTTCCGTCCTTCCCTTGAAATGATTCGCTGCGGGTGAAATGTGTGTGAATAATATCAATTCTTACTTTTCTCTTCAAGTCCACAAGAAAACCCAGAACATCTCATCTGTTCACTGCAAAAATCATTTCTTAATCAGCATTTTGTCTCGTTTTTTCAGTAAAAATATCCTCAAAACAGCATCCGCATAAGATATTAAGACACGTTTTCTTTTGAATTAAGTTCATTTTTTTGGACCCACTGGCAAATTTGTTTTAGGTATAAAAATGCATTTATGCATTGTACAAAAACCTGGGAATCGACCCCATGACCTTTGCGTTTAGGATCTTGACATACTTTTACCAGTAAACAAGACAAAAGCACTCATTCAGGCGATTCTGGCAGTACACTAAACACTGGTAAACATGCACATTTTGGGCAGGTTAACAGAAATGTTTGCTCCATAAAAACAACAAAATCGACACAGAAAGAGTTAAACATGTGAAAACGTTCTTCGTAACATGAAAAGGGTCACCAATGTAACCCTGATCAACTGTGGCTGATATGGTCCTGAATGCGGAGGTGTTAGTGAAGCCAGGCAACTATGGCTAATATTCCTGGTGTGGGGAATCCTCACAGGTCAGCAGTCCAGCTCTCGCGGATCACCGGCGCCCTCTGCTGGTCCATTAGCTAACTACTCGGTGACTAGTGCTGTACCTGTAATTGAGCTGGTTTAATCATGAGAGGCGCCGCTCTCCTGATGTGTTGGCACGGGGTTAAACCTGGGTTACCTGGACAGAGAGGAAGAGCTTAGGGACGAAACACACAGGAAAGCTTGATTAATGTGTGTGTGTGTGTGTGTGTGTGTGTGTGTGTGTACCTCTCTCTCATGGACATTGCCGGTTGTGTGTTGAGGAAAGACAGCTGTTGTTCCAGACTACAGACCCGGAATGCCAGATAACACGAGGAAATGATGAGCAAAATAATGCTGAGAAGAGACGGATAAAAACAGTTTCGATTACACACAAAGTTCATTAAAGTTAAGAGTGAAACTATTCGGGTTGAGAAAGTTCACACCGCCATTATTAATTATTATAAATATAATTCGTAATAATTATTATGCATTGTTATTTGTCATAATGATAAATACATTTATTATGTTCTTGTTCTTGGTTGAAAAAGTGATCAAATCTGGTAATTCATACTGCCAATAAATTATTATTTTAAATAATTTTAACAATTCTTAATAATTATACATTATTTGTAAGTAAACAAATCTGCGACTTCATACTACCATTATTAATTATTATTATTATATATATCTATATTAAATTATTATGCATTATTATTTGTAATAATTATACATTCATTTATTTGACAGTTTAAATATTTTTTATTATGTTCTTGCTCTTGGTTGAGAAAGTAAACAAATCTAGTTCATACTGCTATTAATAATTATTATAAATATATATATTTTTAATAATTACACATTATTTGTAATAATTATACATTATTTGACATTTTAAATATTTATTTTACTACGTTCTTGGTTAACCAAGTAAACAAATCTGCTACTTCATACTGCCATTATTAATTCATATAAATATAATTTTTAATGTATTTATTTGATTTATTTTTTAAATTATTATTATGTTCTTGTTCTTGGTTGAAAAAGTAAACATCTGCTAGTTCACACTGTCGTTATTAATTATTATAAATAGAACTGATGATTATTATTATTAATGTAATAATTATTATCAATTATAATTCTACATGATTATTTGTAGTAATTATAAATGTATTTATCTGACATTTTCAATATTTTTATTATGTTATTGTTTGAGAAAGTAAACAAATCTGCTACTTCATACTGCCATTATTAATTAATATAAATATAATTATTTATGATTATACATTATTATTTGTAATAATTATACATTATTTGACATTTTAAATATTTTTTTACTATGTTCTTGGTTAACCAAGTAAACAAATCTGCTAGTTCACACTGCCATTATTAATTATTACCAATATAATATTAATAATTACACATTATTTGTAATAATTATAAATGAATTTATTTGACATTTTAAATATTTTTATTTTGTTTTTGTTTGAGAAAGTAAACAAATCTGCTACTTCATACTGCCATTATTAATTAATATAAATATAATTTTTAATGTATTTATTTTATTTATTTTTCAAATTATTATTATGTTCTTGGTTTAAAACGTAAATATCTGCACTGTGGTTATTAATTATTATGAATAGAACTGATTATTATTATTTATGTAATAATTATTATTAATTATAATTCTACATGATTATTTGTAATAATTATAAATGAATTTATTTGACATTTTAAATATTTTTATTATGTTATTGTTCTTGGTTGAAAAAGTAAACATCTGCTAGTTCACACTGTCGTTATTAATTATTATAAATAGAACTGATTATTATTATTATTAATGTAATAATTATTATTAATTTTATAATTCTACATGATTATTTGTAATAATTATAAATATATTTATCTGACATTTTCAATATTTTTATTATGTTATTGTTTGAGAAAGTAAACAAATCTGCTACTTCATACTGCCATTATTAATTCATATAAATATAATTATTTATGATTATACATTATTATTTGTAATAATTATACATTATTTGACATTTTAAATATTTTTTTACTACGTTCTTGGTTAACCAAGTAAACAAATCTGCTAGTTCACACAGCCATTAATAATTATTACCAATATAATATTAATAATTACACATTATTATTTATGATAATTATAAATACATTTATTTGACATTTTTTGAATTTATTTATTTAGATATATTTATATGTTCTTGTTCTTGGTTAAAAAGGTAATCAAATCTGCTAGTTCACACTTCCCTTATTCATTATTATTATTATTAATTACTGGTCAGACTCATACAGCACTTCATGTGACTATATTATATCAATCAGGGCATATTATGAGGTAATTGTGCATGCACATATAAAGGACTTTGTGAATATTCTTAAAATAAAACAACAAATGATGTTAATTTAGAGTAATTCAATTGAACAACCAGCAGATGGCGACAATCCACCACAAAAACAAGCACATCTTCTCTCAAACTCTCAAATAAATACGGTTTATTAATAATGACTTTATCTCGGTTATGATCATCCACAGTGTTGATGTGAAAGTGTCTGAGTGGCAGCAGTGTGACGCAGACTCACAGCAGAATGAAGAACTTCAGCAGATGATACTCCATGTGACCCAGTTCTGCCACGGGTTCTGCCAGCAGGATCTTCTCCGCCTCCAGACGGCGCTCTGAGGAGCACAACACATCAGAGATTTGGGTTAGTTCTGTTATTTCAAAAGCTTCACGCAGAGCCGAAAACGGTTTATTTCAAATACATGGCTGTGCTGCACAAATCCAGCAAACGGCAGCATTTCAAACGTGTTTTGAATTCTTGGTGTCATAGTCGAATGTGAAACCGAGCATGCAGAATTCAATGCACCGGCCTCACAATAATCAAACAATGTGTGGACATTTTCCTAACTCCGTCATGGATGTTTGACCGGCGTCTGAAGATAAAAGCCTCCAGCCAGAAACATTATCCTCAAATCAGTGTGTCAACACCGCCTCACCTTTCGCCCAGAAACCGTTCCTTTCACGTGCCGTAATATGAGCCGCAATAAGGCACAAATATTTGGACAAAGACGTGAAGAACAGGGAACAATAGTTCATTAAAGAGCACTCGACTGCCGAATCAACAGAGACGTGAATAATTGAGAAACAGACATTTGCTTATATAAACTGGATATAAATGATGGAGTTTGTGTTACAGTTAGGAAGGATCGAGTGCTCTATCCATTATGAATAATAACAAAAAAATTGCTGACATCACTATACAGCATCGAGAGTGAAATACACGGGCAGTCAGCATATATATAATATATATACACTTGTACTTATTTAGTTTTATTTACATTTATATATATATATATATAATAAATTACTAAATAAAATAAAGAACTATTTAAAATGTATATATCATTAGCATATATATCATGATATACACGTTTACTTATATATTTTAATTTATTTAATAATGAATTAATGCTATTATTTATTTTTTATTTATTTATTATATATACTTGTATTTATAATACAAGATAATAATATATATAATAAAATAATAGATCATTTTAAATTTATTTTATTCATTAAATATATAATTTATATATATATATATACACACTTAATTTATTAATGATATACTAGTTAATCTTATATAATAAATACAAGTATATATATATATATATATAATACATAAAGATAAATAAATAACATCATTTTTAAATTAATATACATATATATAATTTTATTATGTATGTTTATATATATATATATAGAATTTGTATATCATTAACATCTATATCATTATACATATATGATATGTTATATATACTTGTTTATTTAATAATTTAATGTTATTATTTATTTCTATGCATTTATTATATATAAGAGGATACTATACATATAATAAAATAATATATATTTTTTAATTATTAAATTAATTATATAATTTATATATAACATTATATATATATAAATTAATAAATAAAAGTAGAATTTGTATATCATTGACATGATATGATAAACATGTATACATATATATATATATACACACATTATTTAATAATTATATTAATATTATCATTTTTAATGTATTTATTTTATCATTTATATAAAAATAATTTATAATTAACTATTTAAATGATTACTTATATATTAATTTATGCTAATACATATATATATATATATATAAACACGTAATGAACATGTATATCATTATGCATGTCATAAATGAAGGTTTGCGTGTGTCGTACCCTCCAGCGGCGTCTCTGCGATGTACGGCGCGTCTCCTGCGCTCAAGCTGCTCGTGGAGTTTCCCAGCAGGTCCGGCAGTGATGAAGATACGGACGGTGCAGACGGTTTCCTGCGCCATGTCAACACCGGTGTGAAGTCTGTGCTCACTGGAAACTCGTCCTGAACAAAATGAGTATCATATCAGATAACGGCTCTTCAGACAACAGAGAACATCACTGTGTGTTTCTCATACCGTCGACAGAGACCCGGGTTCCTCCAGGTACTGCTTCAGACTTAAACTCTTCTTACCATTCACCTGACGATCAAACACAGTAAATCATGTTTCTGTTTTTCTTTACATTTGCTAACATGCTATGTTATTATAATACAACATTAATGCACCTGTAGGTGTGTGCAGATTCTTCTCAGCACGTCATACACACTGTCCCGCGACAGAAGAGACACAAACACATACTGCCAAAGAGAAATAAACTAATTACATTTGAATAAAGCCTCTTAAGCAACTAAATCGCAAACTGTCTGATGAATATGCATCATTTAATTTAAATAAGTATTAAGTCACACTGAAATAAAGTTCTCAGATGTTTCTCCTAAACAGACACAAATGAGTCATTAGCTGCCATACAGTAAAATGAGATCATCTGATGATTATTAATTAAATAAATGAAATAAATTAATTAAATAAATTATATAATTATTTAATAATTTATGTGTGTGTGTGTGTGAGTGTGTGCATGTTCCCTCGATTTACTAAATCGTGCGCACAATTTACTATTTCTTTCCTTTGATTTATAAATCATGGACTCGATTTACTATTTTGTTCCCTCGATTTACTAAATCGTACGGACGATTTACTATTTTGTTCCCTCGATTTACTAAGTCATGCGCACGATTTACTAATTTGTTCCCTTAATTTACTGTTTCGTTCCCTCGATTTACTAAATCGTGCGCACAATTTACTATTTCTTTCCTTTGATTTATAAATCATGCACTCAATTAACTATTTTGTTCCCTCAATTTACTAAGTCGTGTGCACAATTTACTAATTTGTTCCCTTAATTTACTATTTCGTTCCCTTGATTTACTAATTCGTTCCCTCGATTTACTATTTCGTTCCCTCGATTTACTAAATCGTGCGGATGATTTACTAATTTGTTCCCTCGATTTACTATTTCATTCCCTTGATTTACTAATTCGTTCCCTCGATTTACTAAATCGTGCGCACAATTTACTATTTCTTTCCTTTGATTTATAAATCATGGACTCGATTTACTATTTCGTTCCCTTAATTTACTAAATCGTACGGATGATTTACTAATTTGTTCCCTCGATTTACTATTTCATTCCCTTGATTTACTAATTCGTTCCCTCGATTTACTAAATCGTGCGCACAATTTACTATTTCTTTCCTTCAATTTATAAATCATGGACTCGATTTACTAATTCATTCCCTCGATTTACTAAATCGCGCGCACAATTTACTATTTCTTTCCTTCAATTTATAAATCATGGACTCGATTTACTAATTTGTTCCCTCGATTTACTATTTCGTTCCCTCGATTTACTAAATCGTGCGCACAATTTACTATTTCTTTCCTTTGATTTATAAATCATGGACTCGATTTACTATTTTGTTCCCTCGATTTACTATATCGTACGGACAATTTACTATTTTGTTCCCTCGATTTACTATTTCGTTCCCTCGATTTACTAAATCGTGCACACAATTTACTATTTCTTTCCTTCGATTTATAAATCATGGACTCGATTTACTATTTCGTTCCCTCAATTTACTAAATTGTGCGCACAATTTACTATTTCTTTCCTTCAATTTATAAATCATGGACTCGATTTACTATTTTGTTCCCTTCATTTACTAAATCGTACGGACGATTTACTATTTTGTTCCCTCGATTTACTATTTCGTTCCCTCGATTTACTAAGTTGTGTGCACAATTGACTATTTCGTTCCCTCGATTTACTAAATCATGCACTCGATTTACTATTTTGTTCCCTCAATTTACTAAGTTGTACGCACGATTTACTAATTTGTTCCCTTGATTTACTAAATCGCGCGCACAATTTACTATTTCTTTCCTTCAATTTATAAATCATGGACTCGATTTACTAATTCATTCCCTCGATTTACTAAATCGCGCGCACAATTTACTATTTCTTTCCTTCAATTTATAAATCATGGACTCGATTTACTAATTTGTTCCCTCGATTTACTATTTCGTTCCCTCAATTTACTAAATCGTGCGCACAATTTACTATTTCTTTCCTTTGATTTATAAATCATGGACTCGATTTACTAATTTGTTCCCTCGATTTACTATATCGTACGGACAATTTACTATTTTGTTCCCTCGATTTACTATTTCGTTCCCTCGATTTACTAAATCGTGCACACAATTTACTATTTCTTTCCTTCGATTTATAAATCATGGACTCGATTTACTATTTCGTTCCCTCAATTTACTAAATTGTGCGCACAATTTACTATTTCTTTCCTTCAATTTATAAATCATGGACTCGATTTACTATTTTGTTCCCTTAATTTACTAAATCGCACGGACGATTTACTATTTTGTTCCCTCGATTTACTATTTCGTTCCCTCGATTTACTAAGTTGTGTGCACAATTGACTATTTCGTTCCCTCGATTTACTAAATCATGCACTCGATTTACTATTTTGTTCCCTCAATTTACTAAGTTGTACGCACGATTTACTAATTTGTTCCCTTGATTTACTAAATCGCGCGCACAATTTACTATTTCTTTCCTTCAATTTATAAATCATGGACTCGATTTACTAAATCATGGACTCGATTTACTAATTCATTCCCTCGATTTACTAAATCGTGCGCACAATTTACTATTTCTTTCCTTCAATTTATAAATCATGGACTCGATTTACTAATTTGTTCCCTCGATTTACTATATCGTACGGACAATTTACTATTTTGTTCCCTCGATTTACTATATCGTACGGACAATTTACTATTTTGTTCCCTCGATTTACTAAATCGTGCGCACAATTTACTATTTCTTTCCTTCAATTTATAAATCATGGACTCGATTTACTATTTTGTTCCCTTAATTTACTAAATCGTACGGACGATTTACTATTTTGTTCCCTCGATTTACTATTTCGTTCCCTCGATTTACTAAGTTGTGTGCACAATTGACTATTTCGTTCCCTCGATTTACTAAATCGTGCGCACAATTTACTATTTCTTTCCTTTGATTTATAAATCATGGACTCGATTTACTATTTTGTTCCCTCGATTTACTATATCGTACGGACAATTTACTATTTTGTTCCCTCGATTTACTATTTCGTTCCCTCGATTTACTAAATCGTGCACACAATTTACTATTTCTTTCCTTCGATTTATAAATCATGGACTCGATTTACTATTTCGTTCCCTCAATTTACTAAATTGTGCGCACAATTTACTATTTCTTTCCTTCAATTTATAAATCATGGACTCGATTTACTATTTTGTTCCCTTAATTTACTATTTCGT
Organism: Elopichthys bambusa; assembly: GCA_037101425.1. Lineage (NCBI taxonomy): Eukaryota > Metazoa > Chordata > Actinopteri > Cypriniformes > Xenocyprididae > Elopichthys > Elopichthys bambusa. Next base: position 1,282,025 of record CM074455.1, read on the forward strand.
TCCCTCGATTTACTAAGTTGTGTGCACAATTGACTATTTCGTTCCCTCGATTTACTAAATCATGCACTCGATTTACTATTTTGTTCCCTTGATTTACTATTTTGTTCCCTCAATTTACTAAGTTGTGCGCACGATTTACTATATCATTCCCTCGATTTACTAAATCATACGCACAATTTACTATTTCTTTCCTTCGATTTACTAAATCATGGACTCGATTTACTATTTTGTTCCCTCAATTTACTAAATCGTACGGACGATTCACTAATTTGTTCCCTCGATTTACTAAGTCATGCGCACGATTTACTATTTCGTTCCCTCGATTTACTAAGTCAATTCCCTCCAGAAGCGTCTCACATGATTGCGTTCCCAAACACCAGCATCCGAACGCAAGATCACGTGACAGCTTTATTGTGTTTCGTCTGACGCTCTGAGACAAACTCATTTATGATGAAGGAAAAAAAGTCCAACTGCAGCAACTTCCATTTTTTATTACTGATATTTTGCGCCAATTTCCCAGGAAGATACGATTTTATTCTCCTGAACACATGGGATGAAAACGCTGCTTTATTCGCAAATGTTTTATGCCATATTCCAAAGTTAAATTCGCACCTTTGGATGGAAACATAGCTATTGTTATGTAAAAGCTGTCTAGGTGAAACAAGACATTAAATAGGATCTAAATTGTGATTTTTTTTTTCTTGGCAAATACAGTAGAAAATTTGCCATCACGATGGACTGCGTATCCAGCGATCTTTCTGAACTGTGTTTTGCATCAGTGTTTTGACTGGCGCTAGACCAGACGCTGGTAAACCTGCAGATCGGGTGTGTGAAGCGTTCGTCATGCGTTTGCGTTCTTCACCTTCTGGCTGGTGTCGGTGGTGATGGCGAGTCCATTTGGAACCAGTCCGGCGGTTTTGTGTTTCTTCACCAGCCGCACAGACACCACCGGGATGGCAACCTAAACCGCCAGAGACAACAACCAGCTTCATCACAGACACTCATCAATAAAAACATCAAACATGAGGAGTTATTATGAGAGTTGATGATCCTGGATCTTTGTACTTTTCATTCTATCAGCTTTAACAAACAAAGCAAAGACAAAACAAACAGAACGGAAGATAAAAATGGGGGAAAAACCTCATCCAAATTTAGCCAAAAGAAAGTGAACTGAACATAAGGTCTAGTACAGCAGTAAAGTCAACAAAGCGGCGGGTTTAAATCAGGTCACAAGGTATCACTGAGATACATTATCGTTTTTTTTTTATGTTGAATTAGTTTTCAGAGCTCTGATGCTGAACATAAAATCAACAGATCTGATCACATGATACACTGATGCAGGCGGATCAGCTGACAGCCAGTGATTATTTTAATATTATGGTCAATAACAGGATTCCCACACTTTGACCAATGAATTTACATGACTTGTCCGGTCCTGTAAGAGTTTTATTATAAACACGCTGCACTCATAAATTCACAACATGACTTTCCTGATTTCCCCAAAACAGATTTTTGAAAGATTTTATTAATTTCCAGACCTGGAAATCACCACTTTAAAATCCCCAGAAGTTTTTCACAACCACCAACCGATATGATGGCCGATATTCCGATATTTGTTTGTTCACATGTTAAAAGTGTAATTAGGCATTAAAACATTATAACGTACAACAGAAAATATCAATGATGAAAAAAAATAAAAAATTAGCTTATTTCTATACTGACCAGTTCATATACCAATAATTCAACAATGGAGATTAATGTTATTTTAGTGTTTATTATTTATAGTATTTATTCATATTTTGAATGAACTTTTATTTGTATATTTTAATTGTACTTTTTATTATGTTTAGATATTTAGATTTTAGTTTTAAGTACTTAAACTTATTTATTTCAGTAGTATTTAAAGTTTTCATACACACACATATACAGTATATATATATATATACACATATGCATATATTTCAAAATATTAATAAATACTATTAGTACTTCAACTTATTTATTTCAGTAGTATTTAAAGTTTTCATACATATATATATATACACACACATACAGTATATATATATAAATATATATATATACATATACACATGCATATATTTCAAAATATTAATAAATACTATTAGTACTTCAACTTATTTATTTCAGTAGTATTTAAAGTTTTCATATATATATATATATATATACACACACATACAGTATATATATATAAATATATATATATATACATATACACATGCATATATTTCAAAATATTAATAAATACTATTAGTACTTCAACTTATTTATTTCAGTAGTATTTAAAGTTTTCATATATATATATATATATACACACACATACAGTATATATATATAAATATATATATATATACATATACACATGCATATATTTCAAAATATTAATAAATACTATTAGTACTTCAACTTATTTATTTCAGTAGTATTTAAAGTTTTCATACATATATATATATATATATACACACACACACACATATACAGTATATGTATATATATATATATATATATATATATATATATACATATATATCTCAAAATATTAATAAATACTATTAGTACTTCAACTTATTTATTTCAGTAGTATTTAATACACACAAACACTATATATATATATATATATATATAGTCATTTTAATACTTATTTATTTCAGTTAGTTGCCAAGATTTCTAGTTATTTTAAGGTTTTCCATTTATATATATATATATATATATATATATATATATAAAATTCTGTTTCAGTTAACAGTTAACAGTAACAAGACTGATGCAGATTTGATCACTGATATATCTCGAATCCTTACGCTTTTACATCTTTATTTTTCACGTCACATACAGCGTAACTACAAACCTTAATGTCTTTGCCGAAGAGGTTTGCGTAGAAACACAGCCAGTTTCGGGAAATATAAAGTCGTCCTTGCAGCAGAATGTCCCGCAGAAGAGCGCAGGAATAAACTAGAGGAAACAGGAGAGACGCTTTAATAAGTTATATTTAGTCATAATTAGTCCAAATTTACACAGCTGGCATATACGATACGTCTGAATATTAACAGACTTCTGTGGTTCATGGTATTATATTAATACATCAGTGTTTGATTCAAAGAGAGAAGGATGATTTGGCACTATATCTTGTTGGCACTTGGATATTGATAAAGACACAACATCAGCGATACGTTACCTTTCATGAGGATCTCCTCCTTCGGTACGGCGGAGAAGAGTTTGTGGTACTGCGAGTTGTATTTGCTGACGGTCTGTGAAGAAACACATGCTGATGAAGACTCTTGCATCGGCTTCAGCTTCTTCTTCTCTTTCATGTATAACACAGTGGCATCTTAATGTGAAAGATGCTGAAAATCCTACCAAAACTAAACTTTATTTGTTGTTAATGAAATAAAACCTTCTCTAGAAGCACTGAAACACTAAACTGATTCCTTCTCTCACATGACAGGAAGCGTTTCGTTTTGTAAGTGTGGGAAACTCCCATGCTGGAAACTTCTCAATTCATTTCCACCTGATAAAATATGCCATGGTCGTCCAGCACCCGAGGGTCTCGCGGCTCTTTGACTTTGAAATCGTGACTGAAGTGGCGAACGGCACATAAGGAACAAGGATTTGTAATGTTTAACCACAATCTTGCATCATGGATGATTGTTAAATACAATTGTGGACAGAAACTTGCAGCAACTGAGAAACGACTGAACTGAAACTGAAGATCACATCGGATTTAATCAGTAACTTTAAATCATACATTACACAAAGGTTTAGGCGACAAATTATTAATCATCTGATTTAGACATGAAATATACTTACTGAACCCCTGTAGCATTTCTTTACATCTTCATAAGAAAGATCGTCAATCAGCTGGAGCCTGAAAATACACAAATAAAGTACAATTATTACTAATGGTGTTAGAAGTAAAAATATTAGTGGTAAAATTATTTTTTCAGAAAATCTAGTTTATATAATACTAATAATACTACTAATAATATAAACATTATATATATATATGGGTCTTTTTGTTGTTGTTGTCCAAAGGCCTTAATAATAATAATAATAATAAACAAAGATATGACATCCAAAGTATGAAAGTATCTCTTTTATTGAATACAAAAGGTTTTAATTATATTTTGCTACATATAAAGGTATTTTAAAGATCTTGAAGTGTCAGAAGGTCATTCGGTTTAAAGGCTAATACAGCCATTTCATTTGTGATTAAAATATCTTAAAATGTAATAAATGTATATATATATTTTATTCTGGCATGATTTTATATCATCATATATCAACATAGTGCAAAATGGTATTAAAAAATGTCATGTCATGCGGAGTAACCAATATAAAGGGACCATTTTGGATCAAGTCATGCGGTCAATATCATGTGACATCATTCAGACACCTGCAAAGGATCACATGGTCGTGAAGCAAAGTAACTAACTCTCTTTTAACTATCTGAAAAATTCATGTTTTCACTTGATCATACGCAACATCAGGTCATTCGGTGCAACCGCTATAAAACATGGAAAATGTCGTAATATTTTAAAAACTTGTGCTAAATATAAAATGTTTGATTGTCCTTTTGCTAGCTAGCTAGCTAGATATCAGCCTGTTAGCATTGTTTGAAAATATCAAATTTTGGTTTTACTGAATGACTTTTTTGGTGACAAATTTTGTCCATCTTGTAAAAAAAAAAATGACGAAAGCAGTTTTAATTGATTATAAAACCCACACAATCTCATTGTTAACACTTAATAAAACTTTATTATATCTCCATTATGTTTTACACTTTTAAAAACTTTATTTGTCAATGACCCTTATATTATTGCTAGTTTTTTAATTTATAAAGCCAGTTACTTTAGATTAAAATTTTCTTTGCCTGGCAAAAATGGCAGCAAAACCAAAACAAAAACTTTACAACCAAAACTAACCAAGCCTCAAAGAAGCAAAATTTTACTGGAAAACACATAGTTTAATCTATATCAGTAAAATGTTTGTGTTGAACATGTAGATGCAAATCTGCTCTTTATGAATATTCCTGCAATGCAAAATTGTTTCAGTTCAGTGAAAACAAACGCATTGGTCAAACACATATCCACGAAAATAACAGATGTGCATTTTTCCTCACATAATGTCTCTGTGTCTTTTTGCACGTGGTCCAAACGAAATCCAAATATCATGCAAAATGCGCGTGGATAAATGATCATACAAACAGACATGAACCCCAAAATCATCACTCCGGCTCCAGCCGCAGGCAAATGTGTGCAAATGTGCAAAGTGCATTTTCATATTTATTTACCAGGTCAAAACCTCAATGTCTTCCCACTTAAACAAACACACAGACACACATCCTGAAAACCAGCGAAAGACTGGTCAGCAAATGATCTGGGGAAAAAACAATTTCAGTGTATAAATTGGGTTATAAAAGATAGATGCCTTTTAAATATTAGGACGGGGGTCTCACTGGTGATTTCTCATTCGTTTCTTACAGAAAAACGCTGAATACAAAAACCATGTTTGTGACCGCAATATTACTGGAGATCTCGTTTGCCTGGCTCCTTCACCTAATTCCCTGAACTTCCTCTCACACACAATCAATCATTGTTTATAACTTCTGGTGGCTGATGACTTCAGAGAACTTTCCTCATGTTTCCTTCCTGAAGCGCCTCAGCTGCCGGTAATTCCATCATTTCAGCATGTAAACAGCAGATTTCAGCCCTCAAACATAATCATTATCCTTCCAATGGAGTAATCACAGTCGTTTTCAGAACTTTGGGTAATGTTCTGTTAATGTTCTCTCAAAGTTATGAACAAACATCCTTCCTGTAACATTAATAGAAGGTTCATTCAAAGTTATCCGGTCTTTAATAATGTTCTCAAAACATCAGCACAAAAACATCAGGTTGTTCCTTCTTAACTTGTTTCGGAATGTTCAGAGAACATTCAAAAGTAACATTCCAATAATCTTTGTAGAATGATTAAATAGAATGTTCCCTTAACGATCGTTCAACCAAGAAAAAACTGGACGTTCTCTGAACATTTAAAAATAACTTAATATGTACATTAGCAAAATGTTCTTAGAACTTATTTTTGATAGCTGGCATTATGACAGCAGCTGCATCATATTAAGTAGAAAAACCCTCTTCTTTTATGAAGAAACCCTTCAGTGATACTTCAGCAAAACCATCAGAGAGAATTCAGCTCAAAAAAATTTAGCTCGTCTTATCAATTTTTACACAAACACATCCGAGTGAAAGTGCTTCTGTGGTCAGCATTTCAAAATTAGTTTCACACTGTTCTGGTGTGTTGCATTAATGACACGCACAACTCAGTTTCTCCATAAACGTAAAACATCATTCAGTAATTCACCATGAGGAAATGTGAGCACTCACTTCCTGTTGTTTGTCTTAAGCAAGCATTAAAATACTCCTGATTTACTCAGTGAAGACACACAAATCTAACTAAATAATACATAAAAACACTCTGTAATTAAAAAGAGAAGAAGAAATAACTATAATGGAAATGTCAATATCACAAAAAAAAAAAAAAAATGTACATGTGATTTACATTTCACTGCAAGTTACATCCTGTATATAACAAATAAAATCTTTGAATCGCAGGGGTCATTTACATGTTTCAACTAAAAACGGGAAACTTTTCATGCGTTTTGGCTATTTGCCATTTTGGGGTCCTGAAAACTTTTCAAAACAGGTTTCAAAGTGCAAGTTTTTAAAAAAAGATACCGTTATTGTCCATTGACGGTGACGTTATGCACATGATGATTAGTCTAGAAGTCAAACGTGCTGCGTAACACGAGAATGAACCTCATTGGTTCTTGTTGAAGCTCAAACGTGATGCGTAACACGAGAATGAACCTCATTGGTTCTTGCTGAAGCTCAAACGTGATGCGTAACACGAGAATGAACCTCATTGGTTTTTGCTGAAGCTCAAATGTGCTGCGTAACACGAGAATGAACCTCATTGGTTTTTGCTGAAGCTCAAACGTGATGCGTAACACGAGAATGAACCTCATTGGTTTTTGCTGAAGCTCAAACGTGCTGCGTAACATGAGAATGAACCTCATTGATTCTTGAGGAAGCTCAAACGTGCTGCGTAACACGAGAATGAACCTCACTGGTTCTTGCTGAAGCTCAAACGTGATGCGTAACACGAGAATGAACCTCATTGGTTTTTGCTGAAGCTCAAACGTGCTGCGTAACATGAGAATGAACCTCATTGATTCTTGAGGAAGCTCAAACGTGATGCGTAACACGAGAATGAACCTCATTGGTTCTTGCTGAAGCTCAAACGTGATGCGTAACACGAGAATGAACCTCATTGGTTCTTGCTGAAGCTCAAACGTGATGCGTAACACGAGAATGAACCTCATTGGTTTTTGCTGAAGCTCAAACGTGATGCGTAACACGAGAATGAACCTCATTGGTTCTTGCTGAAGCTCAAATGTGCTGCGTAACACGAGAATGAACCTCATTGGTTCTTGTTGAAGCTCAAACGTGATGCGTAACACGAGAATGAACCTCATTGGTTCTTGCTGAAGCTCAAACGTGATGCGTAACACGAGAATGAACCTCATTGGTTTTTGCTGAAGCTCAAATGTGCTGCGTAACACGAGAATGAACCTCATTGATTCTTGAGGAAGCTCAAACGTGCTGCGTAACACGAGAATGAACCTCACTGGTTCTTGCTGAAGCTCAAACGTGATGCGTAACACGAGAATGAACCTCATTGGTTCTTGCTGAAGCTCAAACGTGATGCGTAACACGAGAATGAACCTCATTGGTTTTTGCTGAAGCTCAAATGTGATGCGTAACACGAGAATGAACCTCATTGGTTTTTGCTGAAGCTCAAACGTGATGCGTAACACGAGAATGAACCTCATTGGTTTTTGCTGAAGCTCAAATGTGATGCGTAACACGAGAATGAACCTCACTGGTTCTTGTTGAAGCTCAAACGTGCTGCGTAACACGAGAATGCACCGTTATTGGTTCTTGTTGAAGCTCAAACGTGATGCGTAACACGAGAATGAACCTCACTGGTTCTTGTTGAAGCTCAAACGTGCTGCGTAACACGAGAATGCACCGTTATTGGTTCTTGCTGAAGCTCAAACGTGATGCGTAACACGAGAATGAACCTCATTGGTTCTTGTTGAAGCTCAAACGTGCTGCGTAACACGAGAATGAACCTCATTGGTTCTTGTTGAAGCTCAAACGTGCTGCGTAACACGAGAATGAACCTCATTGGCTCTTGAGGAAGCTCAAACGTGCTGCGTAACACGAGAATGAACCTCATTGGTTCTTGTTGAAGCTCAAACGTGCTGCGTAACACGAGAATGAACCTCATTGGTTCTTGCTGAAGCTCAAACGTGCTGCGTAACACGAGAATGCACCGTTATTGGTTCTTGTTGAAGCTCAAACGTGATGCGTAACACGAGAATGAACCTCATTGGTTCTTGTTGAAGCTCAAACGTGCTGCGTAACACGAGAATGAACCTCATTGGTTCTTGTTGAAGCTCAAACGTGCTGCGTAACACGAGAATGAACCTCATTGGTTCTTGTTGAAGCTCAAACGTGCTGCGTAACACGAGAATGAACCTCATTGGTTCTTGCTGAAGCTCAAACGTGATGCGTAACACGAGAATGAACCTCATTGGTTCTTGTTGAAGCTCAAACGTGATGCGTAACACGAGAATGAACCTCATTGGTTCTCGAAGAAGCTCAAACGTGCTGCGTAACACGAGAATGAACCTCATTGGTTCTTGGTTAGGGGTTTGGGTCAATCTGCAGTCATGATAATGAGCTTTATATAAGGATAAGACCTCATTTACACGTGTGTGTGTTTGTTGTTGTGCGTCTTCCTGCTCAGTGACAAACACAGGGTCTCTGAGGAAGAACCGTCTCAAACCAAATGATTCAAATCAGCGTTCAAACAGAAAGCAGAACATCAACACACGCGACACGCCTCTGGAGACTCTGGGACGGCTGTTATTGCACAGATGACGCATGTTTCGCTCACTGCTGAGGGACTTAAACACAACATGACATCAAAACTGACACTATTTACTTGAAGGATTCATCAGTGCACGATAATTTATATCTAACTTCCATCAAATTATACTTGCGCTGCCTTTTAGGCTATGTGTTCAAACAGGTCCTGGTTTGATATGGAGGCAAACAGCAGTACATATTATATAACTGAGACATGATTTCTAAACCAGTTCAGAAATTAAAACAGTGTCATATGCTTATGTTTGATTATAATCAAATCCCATACATGAGCAATAGGATACTATAGTGTGCTATTCTGCACAAACCCTGAGTAGTGTGTGTGTGTGTGTGTGTGTGTGTGTACCCCTCTCTGCTGCCTTATGTAATTAGAGCTGCTCGTCTCTAAACGTGAATGTTCTGCACGTGGAGTTTGCAGCAGTGACATCATCACCTCCTCGTCTCACACTTTAGTGAAAACGACACTTCAGACACACAAACACCACGACACCTGCTGTGCAACAAATCTGGCTTCCTGAAACCAATAGAGCATCATCAACAACAGAGACCAATGAAAACTAGTATGTTCTTTTTCTGACGAGTGGTTCGCTCGCTAGGTGATTTCTTCCTGTCAGGTGTGAAAAGTCTTTATATGTGGCTCGGGTCCGTAAAAGCACCAAAAACACTGCTTCCCGTCCTTTCTGTGGGATTTTCCCATCTATTTTGTGCTCCAGCAAGTCAAAATGGTACGTCTGATCTTGTAGTAAAGTAGCAGCTCTCCTCAACAACCCACATGATCTGAGGAATCATTCATATCTGGAGAACAAATGCTGCAGGACGACACACAAACTGAACTTTGATACTTCGTGCTGGAGGTTTGATCACATGTTTCTTACTCAAAAGCCTCTTTGTAAGGAGATTGGAGTTGTTTCCATCTAACGAGTCCCATTTTCTCTATTGTTTTCCACTCTATGGGCCTCTCATCTGCAGCCAAACACCTCATCCATGACAAACACACACACACATGTTGGTATTTGTGGTTTACAGGGACTCTCCATAGATGAAAAATGCAGAACAGTTAGTTCATGCGTTCATGACCTCAAGGCTAGATTACTGTAACGCTTTACTGGGTGGTTGCCCTGCTCGCCTGATAAACAAACTACAGCTCGTACAAAATGTAGCAGCTAGAGTTCTTACTAGAACTAGGAAGTATGACCATATTAGCCCAGTTCTGTCAACACTGCATTGGCTTCCTGTTAAACATCGTATAGATTTTAAAATCTTGCTAATTACCTACAAAGCACTAAATGGTTTAGCTCCCCAGTACCTGAGCGAGCTCTTAATGCATTATAGTCCTTCACGTCTTTTGCGATCTCAGAATTCAGGCCAGTTGATAATACCTAGAATATCAAAATCAACTGCAGGTGGTAGATCCTTCTCCTATTTGGCACCTAAACTCTGGAACAATCTTCCTAGCATTGTTCGGGAAGCAGACACACTCTGTCAGTTTAAATCTAGACTAAAAACGCATCTCTTTAACCTGGCATACACATAACACATTATCAATTTATGTTTTCAAATCCGTTAGGCTGCATAAATTAGGTCAGCCGGAACCGTAGACACTTCCTATAACACCAGATGTACTCGTTACATCAGAAGAAGAATGGCATCTACACTAATATTAGTCTTTCTGTTTATCCCGAGGTTTACCGTAGTCAACCGGATCAGGGCCGTATCCGGGACTTATTGGTAAATATTATTTTATTATTATTAGGCTTAAATGAAAATATTCTCACATTGAGACTTGGTAACCACAGGTAAAACCATACATAGCTACTCACTTCCACTGTCAAATAATATTATATTATGATATGTTATATAGGCCTATAAAGAAACAGACCGGGAACACCCCACAAGAGCTGCAGTTTTGGAGATGCTCTGACCCAGTCGACCCATTACAATTTGGCCCAAACTCACTCAAATCCTTACTCTTGCCCATTTTTCCTGCTTCTAACACATCAACTTTGAGGACAAAATGTCCACTTGCTGCCTAATATATCCACCCACTAACAGGTGCCGTGGTGAAGAGATGATCAGTGTTATTCACTTCACCTGTCAGTGCTCATAATGTTATGCCTGATCGGTGAATATCTCATATTGCAAACTTTACTTAACAAACAAGACAAGAATTAGATAACGCTCGTCTTGAGCAAACATTTTAGCATCAAGCTATCTCTTTACCAATATCCAGTCATGTCAATGCCAATTAAATAAAGTTTTTAGTTTTAGTTATTTTAGTACTTCACCTTAAACTAAACAAAAATTTGAAATTTGGCAATATTTTATATTAATATCAAAACCCTCTGAGACACGGTTTCATAAACCTGCCTGATCAGGGCAAAACACAAACACAGTCATTACGTAAATGTGGTTCGTTAATTCATGGTCTGAGGCGGGAGGCGTTTAAGCAAGCAGTGAGCATGGAAACGTGTGTTTGTGGTGGTATGGATGACGGGCGACCCAGCCCTGATCGCGAGCCTGCCGGAGGATGACGAGCACAGACTTGTGGGAACAGGGTGTAGATTTACTCCGCACGAAAAACACAGAGATGCTGCAGACACGCTTCATCTATTGGACTTCATCTAAGGATTTTTGGAATGAAGAACTTCAAACTGATTTTAAAATGGTGTACTGAATACTGCGCAGTACTTTCAGTGTGTTATCTGAATATGCAAATGTGTGCGCTACTTACATGAGACTCTGCCTGAAGTGGGCGGGGCATTGGGAGTCGTCGTCCTTCTGAGGGTCCGTCAGCTCTATCGGCGTCACCAGGCCCATGTCATCACCCTGATCAATGAGCCCTGTCATCATTCTCTGTTCAAAAACAAAAAAACAATAATTATATACTTATATATTTATTGTTATATTGTTATACTATAAAATTTATTATTATTTCTTTTATTATGTTTAATATATATATATATAGATGGGTAAAAGATTACATTTTAAATGAGATGAAACTATTTTTATCATTATTTTGCAGTATAAAGTCGACATTTTTTTCACTTTGTTTATTATGTAAAACTTTTTCCATTCCTGTTACACAAGAAAAAAATGCACACGATAACCAAGATAGGGATTATTTATTGTATTATGTTTAATATATATATATATACATATAAATTCATTATTATTCATTATATTATGTTTTAAGTTTAGTTATATATATATATATATATAATTATAACATTATATATATTAATTAATTATATATATACGTATAATTATATATATATATACACATATAATTAAACATAATACAATAAATAACAATTAATATATATATATATATATATACACACACAACAAAAATTATATGTAAAATATTACATTTTTAATAATTATTTTGCAGTATTATTTTTGTTTCTCACTTTTCCATGAACATTTTTGCTTTTTTTTTTAATGTTTTTGTTTTGTTACACAAGAAAAAAATGCACACAATAACCAAGATAGTGATTATTTCGACAATAAAACAAGAACATTTATATAAGTATGAAAAAATTGTTATTAACATGCAATCAATTCTGGAAACAAAAGTCTTTAACTTCTTTGCAATGCATTCTGGGATTTTCATCTCTAAGAAGGACACGTAATGCTGTCTTATAATGAAGTCGAAACATCTTATAATGCAGCGTAAAGTTGCTTATTGACTAGCCTTTGCACTTGATGCCTTAAAATACTGCCTAGGTAGGCAGCGCACTAGGATTTAGACAGTGCATATGCAAAAACAAACACTATTATTATAAAGAAGACACACACAGACTACCATTTCACTAGTTTCCTAAGGTTTCTCAGACAAACACATGGAAAAACACTGCATTTGGTTTTGAACAACACGACACCATTTTAAATTCAAGACTGACCTAGAAAAGTGAAGTGGTTTATTGTGATCAGCTGCCTCAAACACTACCAGCTCAGTTAAACATGCTAATGAGGGCAAATCGCATTAGTCTAATCAGAATGAGTCAGCTATCAAATGAAAACCTGCCACACACAAAAAAAAAAATATATCACAGGAATATTACCGGGGACGCTTCGAGACAATCCCTCACATTAAAACTGGGACGTCTCTCCAGTCAACAACTGTCAATAAACAAATGTCCAGGAATTTCCTGACATTAGATACGCAACGCTGCCTTCAGAAAGTGCTTTTGTCCAATTCAAAGCACCAGATTTTCTTACAGTAACAGAAGCTTTAAAGGAGTCATCATGTACTCGCCCACATGCTCTACCAACTCTGTATTATCTTCAGGACACACAAAAAAGGCCCGAGCTTCTGTATTCGCTCTCATTTGTGGTCACATTATTGAAACTTGTGAGAAAAACGATTGCAATCGTTGACTTTAAAAAAATAAAATAAAAAAAAAAGCACCAAGATTCTTGGCGAACAACAATTTGATTTGTGTCTGTTGATCACACAAAACTATTGTACGACTTTATAAAATTCAAATTTCATTCCTATTCCTTTAAGGCTCCTCAGATGTTTTTCTGATGCCCTCTTATGGAAATGTGCCATTGGAAGAAGCTGGAGGCTACAAACTTTCTCTGTGGAAGGAGCTGGCAGCGTGAAAACACTCAGGCAAGTGATAACAGCTCACCTCGCCATACCCACACACACGCAGATCAAACTAAATATAGCTCGCCAACCAAATACCATCTGTAAGATGCAGTGGGACAGAGTGACTTGAGAGAGACAGAAAACAAGCTGATAACAAGCTCTAAATATAGAGGTGTGACTGACCACAAACACTGAGAGACGTCAAACACAGACGCTACAGGACCAAACCACTCCAGCTGCTGCCGGAAAAAGATATAGAGACTGATTAATGAAAATACTCAGTTTTACTAGTACAGAATGAGACAAGAAAGCATATGTTGTGAGTGTAAATTAGCGTTTCCTCAGCTTAATGCATGTAAATAGTTCCCTGACAAGCCCGATATTCCCCAAACAGGAAGAGGCCGCAGACATCCCCTGGGGGCCGATGGTTTGATGTCCGTCCAGCGGTACGGTTTGCTGGCGTGGACGGTAGAGGGAAGGATCGCGGTTGAAAGATGAAGATGCATGTGAAACATAATGCTTGTTTTATGACCATAACAGTTTTATGACAGATAGAACGACAGGACGATAGATAGATAGATAGATAAATAGATAGATAGAAAGATAGATATATATAGATAGAACAACATAGAATGATAGAATGACATATAGAACGATAGATAAAATGATAGATAGAACGACAGATAGATATAGATAGAATGACAGATATAGATAGAATGATAGAACGACAGACAGATAAATAGATAGATAGACAGAATGATAGAACAATACATAGATAGAATGATAAATAGATAGATAGAAAGATAGATATAGATAGATAGAACAATAGATAGAACAACATAGAATGATAGAACGATAGATAGAACGATACATAGATAGAATGATAGATAGATAGATAGATATAGATAGATAGAACGACAGACAGAACGATAGAATGATAGATAGATAGATAGATAGAATGATAGAACGACAGAACGATACATAGATAGAATGATAGATAGATAGAACGATAGATAGAATGATAGATAGAACGACAGATAGATAGACAGAACGACAGATAGATAGATAGATAGATAGATAGATAGATAGAACGACAGATAGAATGATAGATAGAATGATAGAATGACAGAATGATAGATAGATAGAACGATAGAACGACATATAGAACGATAGACAGATAGAACGATAGAATGATAGACAGATAGAACGATAGAATGATAGACAGATAGAATGATAGATATAGAGACAGACAGACAGATAGATAGAGAGACAGATAGACAGATAGATAGATAGATAGATAGATAGAGACAGATAGATAGATAGAGACAGACAGATAGATAGATAGATAAATAGATAGATAGATACACTAATGGACAGACAGACAGACAGACAGATAGATAGATAGATAGATAGATAGATAGATAGAGACAGACAGATAGATAGATAGACAGATAGATAGACAGAGATAGACAGATAGATAGAGATAGATAGATAGACAGACAGACAGACACATATAGATAGATAGATAGATAGATAGAGACAGATAGATAGATAGATAGATAGACAGATAGATAGACAGATAGATAGACAGACAGATAGATAGAGATAGACAGACAGACAGACAGATAGACAAAGATAGACAGACAGATAGATAGATAGATAGATAGATAGACAGACAGATAGACAAAGATAGACAGATAGATAGACAGACAGATAGATAGATAGACAGACAGATAGATAGATAGATAGAGATAGATAGATAGATAGACAGACAGACAGATAGACAAAGATAGACAGACAGATAGATAGATAGATAGATAGACAGACAGATAGATAGACAGACATATAGATAGATAGACAGACAGACAGATATAGATAGACAGACAGACAGATAGACAAAGATAGACAGATAGATAGACAGACAGATAGATAGATAGACAGACAGACAGACAGACAGATAGACAGATAGATAGACAGACAGATAGATAGATAGATAGACAGATAGATAGATAGATAGATAGATAGATAGATAGACAGACAGATAGATAGACAGATAGATAGATAGACAGACAGACAGACAGACAGATAGATAGATAGACAGACAGATAGACAAAGATAGACAGATAGATAGACAGACAGATAGATAGATAGACAGACAGATAGACAGATAGACAAAGATAGACAGATAGATAGACAGACAGATAGATATAGATAGATAGACAGACAGACAGATAGACAAAGATAGACAGATAGATAGATAGATAGATAGACAGACAGACAGACAGATATAGATAGACAGATAGACAAAGATAGACAGATAGATAGACAGACAGATAGATAGATAGATAGATAGATAGACAGATAGATAGATAGATAGATAGATAGACAGATAGATAGATAGATAGATAGGTGTCTTCGAGAAAGTTTCCTCCAGTATCTCAGCAGATAAAGGGAACTGTCGTCTCATCAGTGTGGTTTGGAGGGGAAAGTGATTGTTTTTCCTGGAGCTCATCCAAGGTGTGAAGGAACACACGGAGCCCCTGGGAAAATCTGCTGCGCTGCTGAAAGCAGGACAGAGAGAGGATGGCAGAGAGCAAAGCGTCTCCCTCTGTGAGTCCCGCGCTATTAAGAGTGAATTGACTTGGTTTAAAAATTTAAACCAATAAAAGTCAACAAACAGACGGGTCAAGTGGCCATTTTGTTTTTTCTCTGTTCCTGCTTAACAAAAACTCTCTCAGATGAGGCTCAGAAGGGAAAAGAGGAGTGAAACTCTTCACGCCCGTGTCCTTTGAAGTCATTGATCAGTCTTCTCACTTCAGTCAGGTGAGAGACTTTACGAACATGAGACATTCACATCACCATGGTAACAGGCTTAGAAAAGGTCACATGCGGATTCCTTGACCATGTTTATGGAGTCAACAGGCACATGTTTCAGGCTGCAGGTAAACGAAAGACCACAAATGCTGGCGCTCCGAAGTGATTTCAACTGAAACAAAACTGCGTGACGGTCTCCATGGCACCATCATTATCTATTAAAATACATTATAATGTGTGGAAGGAGGAGAGAAAGCGAACAGCGTCCACTCAACATACACAAACAATACAAGAACGTGCTCACATCTCACCCTAGAGGCAAAAGAACAAAATAAGAAATTATACAGATGTTATTATAAAGAAAGTATGTAAATGAGGTGAATAACATAAGGCACATTAGGTAGTTTCAGAAACACTTGTCTTCATGGCAAATTTATTCAAATAAACATATCATTAGCAGTAAATAAGCTGTTTTTTATAGCTAACTAACGAACTGTGAACACTGGATAACGTTCCTGGGGTAAATGTGGCGTTAAGTGTTGTTCACAAGCTGTTTTATCAACATCTTTCCGCAGTTGAAACACTGATTGATCGATTACATGAGACATGATGCATTTCAGCATATCTTTCAACATACCTTTTGATGTTCATGCATGTTTTTCCTTCTATAACTTGTATTAAAGGGGTCATTAATTATGATTTCACTTTTTTAACTTTAGTTAGTGTGTAATGTTGCTGTTTGAGCATAGACAGCATCTGCTAAGTTACGACGCTCAAAGTTCAATGCAAAGGGAGGTATTTTCTTTTACAGAAATCACTTTTTTAAGGACTACAACAATGGCTGGTAGGGACTACAATGAGCTTCTTCCCGGGTTAGCAACATCACTAACCCTAAGATTTACATAACCCCCCCCTGAGAACACGCAACAAAGGGGGTGAGGCCATGTTGGGCTGCTTTAGAGAAGAGTTGTTGTAGTAGAGTGTTGTTGCCGTCATTTTACGCCGGACTGCTTCACAAACGAGGCTCAATTCAACACAAAAGATTAACATGACAGCACATGCTAGTGGATCAACTCCACAGCAACTACATAAATTTATCCACTAACCGTTCAGAAACGTCTAAAAGTTGTAACTTCTTCCTGAGTCTCTCCATCAGTGTTTGAACAAGGCTGAACACAATCCTCATTTTGGCTGCGTGAGATTCTCCAGCTTTGTTGTTGTTGAGCGACCGAAGCGCGAGCTGTTAAAGCTCCGCCCTCTTCTGGAAAGCGGGCGGGGAGCAGCAGCTCATTTGCATTTAAAGGGACACACACAAAAATGGCGTGTTTTTGCTCACACCCAAATAAGGGCAAATTTGACAAGCTATAATAAATGATCTGTGGGGTATTTTGAGCTGAAACTTCACAGACACATTCTGGAGACACCAGAGACTTACATTACATCTTGTAAAAGAGGCATAATAGGTAAGACTTGATAAAAGACAGGGATGAAATCTGGACACGTTGTTGTGAGATTAAACCACATGGCCAAAACTTTTTTTAAATTTCCCATTAGATTGTGATGTAAGAGCATCAGCTCTCTTCACTGCTGGACATTTGTTTTGCTCCATATTAGACGACGAAACTGATCCTGTCAATAAAAGTGGGTAGTGAGAGATTCAAGTACCGTATATGAAGAAAGATGCTCTGTTTAAATAAAACACTTCCTCAATCCTCAGGTCTGTTGAGTTCAGTGTTGTTCATATAATTGTGCAGGCAGTAAAATAACAAGCATCCTGTTGAACTCGTCCTGAACTCAGTTTTATTCAAATGCAGGTGTTCTTGAAAGTGAAAGCACTGTGGTGACACAGACATTGCTTTCGCTAATTTCCTGATGTGAGAATTCTTCACACAAACTACAGCCAAGAAAATGCAAAATGTAACATCTGTTTTGGTCACTGATTTCGGCCCTCCAAAACCATTTTTTCTGTATCATCTCTATGTTCTTTGGCATGTTGATATGCAAGTTTGTTTTGAAATAGTTTCAATGTGGCTCATAAGGTGTTTCTAGGTGGTCAAACTATTCAAAAGAGCCCAGCTGCACGTAGAACATGATCTGACAAAACACGGAAACAAAGGCTGCATTTGGGCATGAAACACACAACAAGGATGTTGGAAGCTCAGAAGCAATGAATTGGAAATAATGCAAATGTAAGGAAATCTCCACTCCCAACACATTCCACACCTCTGCATTAGAGAGCGACGGCTCCAACCTGTGTCGACACGCCAGCCAGGCCTGCCATGACTAACCGTCAGCTTTTATTATTAACGTGAGCTCACATATATGACCTACAGCGCCTTTAAGAGGAAGAGAAGCCGAAACAGAGACTTCCGGCAGAATATGCAAATATCCATGTCTGAAGAAGAGTGACAATGATGTAAGAATGCGTTTAAGCATTTTAAGAATTTTAAGCATTTTAAGCAAGTTGCTCATCCACACTGAAACATCTGAAAGTGCTTAAATCACATTACTGCGCATGCGTAAAACGTATCAAAAGCTCACGAGATGATACCGAGAGATAGTGTTGTCACGGTACCAAAATTCCAGTAGTCGGTACCAATACCATTAAAATTTTCGGTACCAATTTCGGTGCCACAGGAAAATCTGTTGGAAGTATTTTACTATTTTATTTAACTAACCTATTTTAATATGGTACTCATACATATAAATATTTGGAGTGTGTGTATGTGTGTGTATGTGTGTGTATATACAGTATACCTCAGTGAAATAAATACTGAAATATAAAAAAAATAAACAAATGCTCAAACGTCCATTTTGTAACAGACGTGCATGTTTATTTGAGCTATTATGTCAGTGAAACGACACACTACAACCTGTAAAACTATGAAATAAATATCAGTAAATAATGGTAACCTAAATAATAAGTTAAATATTATTTATTATATAAATAAAGCGTCATATAGCCGCTATACGCTTTGAGAGGGATGTGGGACACGAGCAGGAAAGAGATAATTTTTCTTTAATAATATCTTCATGTTATCTCCTGATGTTACAAGCAACTGACACCTGTTGTAAAAGGTCTGAAGAGCGAGTTTTATCTTCAGACATTCAGGTTATGTTTGATTTAGCGCTGCCAGAGAAAGCGAAAGTAAAAATCACCGGCGCGTGTGAAACTTGACGCGCCTTATAAAGTCTAATAACAAGCGCGAACTGAGTTAAATAGAAACTGACGTGCAAGCGAAAAGGTTTCTGTCCTACGATGTTTTTTTCCTACTTCACCACAGTAAAGAATGCGAATATAATAGGCCTAATTAAAAGCGAAAGACCGTTAATCCCTGCGTGAGTGGAGATTTGAGATTCCATGTTCAGTGGAATAACTATTATTAAATTCTCTGCTAATCAGGTGACCAGGTCGCGAGTCGCAAAACAGAATACAAAGTTTAAATGCATGTATGTCTCTCATTCGGCATGAATCAAAATGTTTCCGATGTCACATTTAATTGCTATTATTTATTCTGTAAACAAAGCTTTGTGCTTCACTCGTGTCATATTCACGTAAATACTGGCGTATCAGTGAGTACCGAATATACCCGGATACTCGGTACTCCCGGTACTACAGAAATGCGGGTATCGTCACATTTTCAAAATTTCAGTACCGACTTGGTACCAAAGTACCAGAACTTTTGACAACACTACAGAGAGAGCAGACATAATAAAGTTCTTACGCTATTCTTCTGGCATGATTATTTCATTAGCAAAATATCTCAACATCGTATGGTCTAAAACGCAACTGTCATCATGTTTTGCCACAAGACAACAAATGCGAGTACATTTTCTGTCATCATTTCTTTTAAGCAACAGTATGAAAATAAATAGCAGGCACAACAATGCCATATTTATGGGTATAATATCCGTCACTAGACACGTGCCGGTATACGGTAATATGGTATATCACGATAATGAATATGCGCGATATTGTTATCGTAGGCTCTGAATAATTATTACGAATTTTTAGAATGCATTTTAAGAATACTTTAGCCATCAACTGTTTAAAATGCACAACATGTAAACAAACCCAACGTGCACGAGCAGCGAGTGAAGGAGACGCGCTGATTGAAAATGCAATCTCTGACAGCAGATGGCGCTGATGGAACAGCAAAACTGCAGCGGTTACCCCGGTAACCCCGTAAACAAAGCAGATGTGCTACAGTATTTAAATGTTTTAAACAGCCATTGAGATTTTTGTATTCGCTATCGTGTAAATCACAGCACCAAATACTTAAACATTTATTTTCAACATTTTTATATTTTAATCTGGACTACAACATGCTACATTGACGCTCCATTATTTGACATTAGTTAATTAATTAGGCTAGTTAACATAAACTGGCATTTGTTAATCTTAATTTCAACATTTAATAACACTTTATCAAAATCAAAAGTTGTAACTGTATTATTTAACGGAGTTAACATGAACTAACAGTTGTATTTTTAACTAACGTTTGTAAGAAATGTAGCTATTGCTAATTGTTAATGTTAGTTAATGCATTATCGTTCTTTGTAATTATTTTGCACTTTTAATTTATACATTTTTTATGTATTGCTTTAATGTATTTATGTTCAGAGTTTGTTTTTTTTTCGTTACAAGAAAAAAATTATTAAGCCTGTTATAGTATTTCAACATTGTGATAATACCGTATAACGTGATAAAAGCAATTATCGCAACATGACAATTTGATACCGTCACACTTTGTAAAGAAACACTACATGGCTATAGACTTAACATGTCACCGTTTTCACAAAATCGTGTTTTTGTAGTTTACGCAGAGACAGTATCGTTTTCAAAAAAACGTGCACTTCGAAAAGCTTGCATCAAAATGGCGTTGTTGTGCAAAGGAATGGCTAAAACGGAGAGAAAAAGATGCGTTTTCAAATTAAAATGTATTAGGCCTATGCACTAGATCGACGTGTTTGACTGTTGCGCTCGCATCTCATGCATGACGGTATTCTAAAAACGTGGTGCTCAATTTAAAATAAGTGTACTTTTTTCTTTTTCGTTCCAATGAACTGCCTATGTTTTTAACCGACCCTATGCATGCATTAAAGCACGAAACGCAGTCAGTTACGTCGTCAGTTAAAACATCGGTTGATTCATATCTTGCTCTTTTATGGTTATCTGTTGAAATGAATATACTCTGATCAACTAGCTGTTGCCACACATGCTCTGATGCATTAAGCATGTATGTAAGTATATGTGTTCCTCAACACTGACTTTTGCTTTTGCATTACCAGTTGACTTGCAGCATTAACAGAAGCTGAGCTGACTGCAAAACCACATATTCCACATTCACTGCAACATCACTTCAAACGCTGTGTGTACAGAGCACACGCATTACCACACATCAGATCATATTCTGAGCGCCATTCATCTTTTGTCTAATGTAATAATATCAGATTTTAATAGATGCTAATTATAGCCGTAATACACAAAGCGGTGCGTGTTTACATGTTTAAGCATCAGAGGTCAACGACTGTCAACAGCACTTAGTGCCACTGGAAACCAACGTCACAGGAAAAATGAACAGTCTGCTTTTTCTGTTCAAGGTTGTGTGCCAAAACAAACACCATTACAGTCAATGCAAAGGGTTTGGTCTATTTTTAATGGTATAGATAACATAAGAGTCTATTTAATACAGACAACTATAGATTTGAGCTACAAAGACTGCGGCGCATTAAATTACTTTCCTCCTCTCTTCCCAAGTCACCGGCTGACCATTAGCCCTTCCAAACACAAAACTGAATGCATTTAACTCAATAAAACACCGTTTTGTTTTTATTTCTATTGGGTTTGTTGTAGAATTTGTGTAAACATATAGTTAACACTACAATGAAAGAAAACACAGCTAGCTTTAAGTGTCGTTCACAACTAAATATATATATAAAAATCAAGATTTTTCATAATGCATAAAATTAACCTACATCTAAAAGCAATATTAAACCATTCTTATTATTACATTGTTATAATTGTATTTGACTGCCCTCTTTAATTTTCTGACACTGGGTTAAAAATAACTAAAGTTGGGTTAAAAATGGACAAACCCAGTGATTGGGTTAAATGTTAATAATTTTTAACTCAACTGTTGTTTAAAAATTACTATATTGCACGCTTAAAATGAAACCAAAATAGGTTGGAAATGAGCTTTTATTAATACGTTTAATAAATAATAACTAAATAATAAACACCTTTTGGTTTTTACTGTAGCCTCTAGTAATTATGTGTCTGATTTTGGGTTCATTTTAAGTCATTTTTAAACAATAGTTGGGTTAAAACAACCCAGTTGCCGAGTTTGTCAATATTTAACCCAACTTGGGTTGTTTTTAACCCAGCATTTGTCAGTGCGTTGTAACAAAAGTTGTAAATTTTGATGTGTACAGATGTGTACACTTACAAAAATAAAATGTAATATTATTAAAAAAAAAACATATCAAAAAGTACCATGGTATTCTGCAATGTAAATGGATTTTAGTACCATAGTACTGGAACAGTACTTTTTGTAAGGGGTTTTCCTTCAAAAATACATAATTTTGTTAAATATATATATATATATAAGATTGGGAAATGTATTTTCTAGTTTATTTTTGAAGATTTTCTTGTCTTTCTGATTCAGTAATTCGCGCGTATAACAGCAATTGTTACAATGTCCTAAAATTTGGATTCATATATTGTAACAGGCCTATTAGTATACTACATTATCGCATGCTAAGCATTAAATAATGTTTTTTAATGATTTAATAATGAATGTCAGTGTCACTATAAAGTGTGCTCGTGCACATAAGTAGTGAACTGGTTTTGGGATGAAAACACTGTAAACGTGGCAGAGTTTCGCTACCAAAAACCGGAGAGTGATGTTCATTCATCTGTTTTGAATCCTAAAGATTCAAAAATCCGAGTCTAAAGTCTCATTATGTATCCAGTAATACTGTACCGAATAACAATATATGGAAGCGGACATGATGTGTGGGTCTCTTACCTTCAAACAGAACTCCAGTCCGTCATTTCACTGCAAACACAGCAGATGTGTTTCTCCATCGGGGTCCGCGTGCACATTCACATATGATTATCGAATATAAACATCACATGATCATAAGAACCCGAGATTATATGTCGCTCTTCAAGGGCACGAGCGCCGATTGTAACCGTTCAACGGGAAATTCTGCAGACCGGTTGCGACTTGTTGCTCAGCCGTGCAGTCGCAGATGGGGCGTGGCTTATCCAGTCGGCTCCGCCCCCTTGCGTTGCTGCTGCTGCAGTCGTTCTTCAAGCACGTGGACGGATGTGCCTGCGAACCCTTGTGTAACAGCGCTTGCTCTATAAATGATGTTACAGGCAGTTTAATTAGAAGAAGGTGGTGGGACTGCGGCTAGATGACAATTTCCTTTTATTGTTTTATGGATTTCTTTATAAGCTGTATCTGTTTTCATGAGCAACAACGGTCTTTCCATCTTCATAAGAGTCGTACACTTAATATGCATATCAGCAAAACGAACTAGAACTTAAACTGTAGTCCAATGGTATTATTTTAAAGGGATAGTTCACCAAAAAATGAAAATTACCCCATGATTTACTCACCCTCAAGCCAGGTGTATATATTTAAAAAATATCCTTAGTTCTCCAAGGTTTATAATGGCAGTGTTTCGAAGTAAAAAATAATGCATCCATCCATAAAAAAAATAAAAGTAATACATACGACTCCAGGGGGTTAATAAAGGTCTTCTAAAGCGAAGTGATGCATTTTTGTAAGAAGAATATCCATATTTAAAACTTTATAAATTAAAATAACTAGTTTCCGGCGGAAGAGTATCCTTTAACCTGGCGCACAATGTAATGACGAACCCGCGTTCGAAACAAATCACTGGTCACGGATTATAAGTCTAAAACGATAATTTTCAAAGAGAAATGTCGGAGGATTTCGATATAAGAGAAGAGGAGCTTAAATCTGTCGCACAGCCCTGTTTGTTTGAACCGCGAGAGACGTCTTAAGCTTACAATACTAAGTCGACTATACTAAGAATTAGTATAGTCTTGCGCAACTTGCGCAATACTAAGAATGCGCAAGTCGACTTGCACATTCTGTGTATGGTCGTCCGCCGGAAGCTAGTTAAATATGGATATTTAACTATTAACTATTAACCCCCTGGAGTCGTATGCATTTTTTTTTCCAAAACGCGAACCCCCATTCACAACCATTACAAACCTTGGACGACTAAGGATATTTTTAAATATATCTCCGATTGTGTTCGTCTGAAAGAAGATAGTCATATAAGGATGGCTTGAGGGTGAGTAAATCATGGGATAATTTACCTTTTTGGATGAACTATCCCTTTTAAGCACAACGCAAACAAGAATATGGCAATCTAAATAAATGTACCATGCCACATTTAAATTCACTTTTCTAAAATCTTATTTGCACATTCCTGCAAGGAGATATAAACAACAGTATTTTAGATGCACAGCAGCTCCTGCGGGTCTCATACAGTGGGCTGTTTGTATTTGGCACACCACGCGCTCACAAGCACTGCGAGAGAGCGCGCGCCTTGAATTCTAATCGCGCACGTGCCTCGCATACAAAGCGACAAAACATCACGAGTGCCTCATAAGCTCTCACGCGCAATCTTTTTGGGTTGACAGTGTTTAATGTTGTACAAACGTTACATGTCATGTGTAAAATATGCTTTAACCGCTTTAAATTTTGCGAATATCAACACTTATTCTCAATGGACACTGCATGCTTTGTTGTATTCTGTCTCTCTGTGTGAGATTGATTCTCCTCCAGCGCTCACGCGGGGTTTCCATGGCAACTGCTGGATCTTTCAGCACGCGCGGCTTTTCATTCCCGCGCTGGTCACCTGATGGCGCGAAGCTGCACTAAAAAGTACCTCAGAGGTTTTCAAGAAGTAAAACGTCTTGCCCGGATTTACACGATACATTTTTATGATACTAACTAGGTTTATACTTAACTTTCCACAGGTTTTAGTATCTTTCCCAACCAAAAAGTTGGACGTTGGTCTAAAGAAAGGAAGACTCAAGGACGAGGTACTTCATATACCACTTTTACACGAATTTTTCTTCCTTTATTTCACATTTGGTGCTTATTAGATTAGAATTTTCAATAATTTCGATGCCCTGAGTTATACTTATAATTCGTCCAGCAGGCTGTATTGTCTTAAGATCTTATATCACGAAATATTATGGAGAGATATTTTCAATGTTTGAAACCCAGGCACACCAGAGTATCAGTTTAAATTACTAAATACATCGCTCATAGCCTCGGTTTTATTCGCGAGACATTAAATATGGCGTCCGTACAGAGATATAATCAAGGTGTCACACGAACATGCCAATGAACACAATTTTTTTCCCCTCGAAACAGTTTATTGTTAGTAAAAAGTCGCTTCACAATTGGTCAAAGACACTGGCTACCAAAAGGAAGAAGGCAGCCCTCTGCTGGTTAGAACCGGGTACTGTTTTTTTGTAAACGAAGTGTGGCTAAGAAAGGAAGGAGACATTACACCTTTTCTCAGGTCGGCATGTCTTATATGATAGTCTCTCAGATTGGCTGGGTTTATAGTTCAAAGTGCCTGCTGAGGTCTGGATCTTAACCTCGAAGACACAGATGAACTTCTTACAACCTAAATGATTTAGTTTATAGTGAACTAGACTATAATCTACTCAGCTACTTGAATAGACACAGCTATATTCAATAGAAAGGCCAAAAACACTAACACTGAGGATAAATTGACTTTTTAGTAAATTTTAGGACGTTCACGCGATTAAATCGAACTCTGGCGTGATTAGTGCGGTTCGCTGAGAAGAACCTTGGTGCGCACGTTTGGTCTGCTTTCAAACAAACTCTGGTGGGGTTTGACAGAAATATGAACGCAACATGGACCAAAGACAAATCAAAACGAACCAAAAACAGGATGTGATGTCAGCAGATGTGACCGTAAAATGTTTTTTTTCTCATCATAGAAGCTACGTTGCCCATTAAAGTTTGGTACAGGTGTCAGAAATGCCGTCTCCTTGCAGCAGATCTTCGTTTGTGTGCAACGGAGGCCTTTACACATTTTATAAACTTCTTTCTTAGCTCTGGCTAAAATGCCATCATACATATAACGAGCACATTTAGCCCAGCACACAGCATTGTTTTGGATGTTCGGTAAATTGTCATCAATTTTTTTTTTTTTTTGTAAGAATGACAGTGTGAACGCTAAGTGCACCAAGAATCAAGAGAACAGAACTGTGTACATATTTAATTCTGAATTGGTGCATCTCCGGCATTTCCATCATGAACCTCTAGGGGTCCACAAACCTTGAGAAACCTGAAATTTTTTACTAAACATAATACATTTTTGATCAGAATATAGCTTCCGCTTGCCAACACCTTGTATTTACAAGTCGTTCAGAGAGATAAGACACAGATTAACAGGAGTGATTGTCTCATAAAAAGATTTATTTTCTGCCTAAATGTACAAAGGCAAGTTACAGTATTGTATAAAAAATGTAGCAATTTACACTTTACATGAGAGATCCCTAGGAAGAGAGAGTGGGACAGAGGCAGCGAGACCGTGAGGAAGGCAGGAAAAGAGAGAGCGATGGTTTCAAAAAGAGAAATGTATCCAAAACACAAATGAAGAGGTGTAAACATCTTTCTTTCAAGTACCAATGACTGACACTGCTCTCTATGGGCATGGGGTGGGTGGGGCTTAATTAGTGGGGTGGATTGTGGGAGGGGCCTAATAAGAACCAACCAAAAAAAAAATTCCCTCTTCTCTTCCCACAAGGATCGCACAGGGTAGGCTATATTAGCACCGTTGGAGACAAATGTGAACGAATGTTTGAACTGTTGAAACAAAACCGGCCGTTTCATCTTTCTACAAGGAGAAAATTTGAACTAGAAAAAACAACAGCAACGACAAATGAAGAACTCTTAAAAAATAAATTAAAACAATCAAGCGCTTTTTCCTCAACAATTATGAATCAAGTCACCAAACAGCACAGGTTTACTGGCTAAACGCGCAACGACAGAACAACTAAAAGTGAGGTTATTACTATATATAAAATCCTGACTCTCTCGTATTAGAGTGAGCCGTTTGACGCTGATCTGAGACCAGTGCTGCAATTAGGGTTTCGATAGAGTCCTAAATCAGCATTAAAAACACCACAGAGAGAATGAAATAAAGAAATCTGGCCCAGATCTTTCCTGCAACAAAATGAAACTAATACAATGTGCGATAAGGCGTCTTTAGAGTGTTAGTTGGGGGTTGGTGGCGGCGTTGAAATTGTCACTCATTTAAAAATCTAAAGAGCAAAACGCCTACCTACTTTTGCTGACGATGAAGATGAAAAACAAACTATCATGTTTAACATGGGGGAATTCGCTGTAAACGAATTACGTTAAGTAATGTCTTCTTCCCTGTGCTGTTCAATAATCAAGTTTGAGTACAGCCGAGAGCGATGAACATGCCAGGATGATTTAAAAGGCTCAGATTTCAATAATGCTCTCCTGAGAGTTTGAGATTCAGACAATAACTGCATGATGATGAACTGGAAAAACTAGCTCCAGATAGCACCAGACTCGGGTTGCAGCTTCCTTTCCCACAGTTCCCATCAGTCCCTCATGAAATATGAACGTGCTTTTATGTTTTGCAGGTGTGCAGACTACAAATGTTGACGTTTTATTAAAATTGACTTTATTTCAGTAAACGCAAAAGATGTGCTTCTAAACAGTTTCAAAGCTGACTTGGTGTTGAAGAGGAGGGGTAGAAAAAGTAGTTAAAAAACAAAAACACTTCCAATATAAAGCCGTTATACCAGCTAAACGTTGATATTATGTCGACAATGGTAGAAAAAAAGGCTAACAGACCCAAAAAAAAAAAAAACAAAAAAAAAAACTTGAGAGATAGTAAGAAAATCCGATAGCATTCAACAACCTTTTTTTAAAATAATTCCTTTGTACAATATATACAGAAAGCACATAGTGAGGGAGAAAAGGAAGGACGCCTGCACGTGTTGCATTGCTCTCTGTTTGGGTTAATGCTTTTACCGAGTGCTGGATTACACCATGCAGACGTACAGAAGAAAGTGTTTCCAGCTATGGTCTTCCTTGTTTGGTGCTCCGTGAGTCTGTGGATCGGTGAGGATCCAGAAGTCCAGAAGCTGGCTGCCGGCTCTTAAGCCTCTTTTGGGGTTATCTTCCTCAGATCGCTCTAAGCCTTCAAGGTTTGCCTTCACTCATGCAGTCTGGCATGAGATTCGCAAGCAGCATATCAAAATGATCCGTGTGTGAAGGTTCAGTCTGTGACCAGACACAAACAGTTCAGTAGAATCTGGTAACTCCATTGGCAAATACACACATTGTGTCCCGAACGACTTTCTAGAGCTGGGCCTGGGAAAAGCAGATAGCCATGTTTCTGCGTATGATAACTGTCAATACAGCAATGCAGGCTGGAAAAATCTGTAAATCCAGTCTGGAAGTCAAAGTTCCAATTGCCAATGCTTCATCTTCCCTCCACGACCCAGATAATCCAAATGTCAAAAGGCCCAACATGTAACTAAAAATCAGGTCATCGCTAAACAACCAATACGGAGCAGTTTCCCTGTCGCCCATTCAAGAACAAAACATTTGCCTTGCACTGCAAAACGACCAATGCTAAGCAGCTGATGGAGTGACTTTGGGCTATTTGTTCATCATTCATAAATGAAAAGTCAAAAGGAACATAAAAGAAAATAACTATGAATGCTAAAGACAGGGAAGTGCATTAAAAACTGCCTCTTGAACAAGGAACTCAAGTATGTTGAAACGATAGCTTTGCAGCGGTAAATGTAACTGAGTTTACTGCCCTGAATGAACGGAGTGAGGAAATCAAGCCTTATCCACTTGCATAGAGTCCACAAAGAGATTGTGTATGTAAATGTACGAAGATGAAGAGCGGCAACCAAGATGCTGGAATCCTTCGGTAAAAACAACCTTGGTAATCCCCATGGCTCTAGAGCAGCAGTCCAGAACAGTAGCACTCCATGCTTTAAACACAATGTAGTGACTTCCAGAATGTCTTTGCATCCAGGTTCATTCAAGATTTCCCACACTCTTTAGGTCCATGTTTCTTTTCAGAGAGCTTGCGCATCATATGAGGTCTCTGCAGACAGGCCGTGTCTCCTCTCTCCTGAGTATGTAGCCAGCAGCACAGAGAGGGAGGCGTCTGGATGTGCACTTCCCGAGGTGGAGTTCAGCGTGTACGTGGATGCCTGGGCATCCACTTTCTCCTCTCTGACGGTGTTGGTCAAAGGCGCCGAGAAGTCCGGGAAAAAGAACCATAAAGAAATCAGGAACATCATTGAACTGATGTCATAAGCTCCACACCACATCCTCATGTGAACCAGTCACATTTCTGCAGAAAAGCGGCCAGTCACTTCTCCCTGGAGAGGAAACGAGAATAAATTTGAATATATATTTTAATTTCAGTATGCATTCTCATACAATTTTAGAAGCAGACACATGTATATGCTCCATTATATGTGACTAAACAGCCATGGTAATCAATATAAAGAGGCCTTGGAAGATAAGAGATTTTGACCACTAGAGGGCAGAAAAGACTGTAGTAGTAATAGTAGACTGCACTTCATTCTAGGGAGTCAAGAATCAGTCAAGGATACAACAATTTAGGGCTGGTGATATATCAATATTATTTTGTTAGCAATATAAAAGTTAACTAACGTTGTGAATACGGTGCTGAATTTAATGCGCTTTTTATTGTCCATTAAATTCCTAAAGACCGTGTTAATAGCCTTCTTGTGTCAGGACTAGTGTGTGTGAGATAGTAAAGACATTTTAATGCTGATAGAGTTCAATTCTTTTCTGCAGGTTATTTCTTTAAAATTGTCCTATTTAAAGAATTGGTTAAAAACACTGAACGATTCATTTAATGTGCACGGAAGTCCCCCATAGCATTTAGGGACAAAATATACATATGGTAAATATCATTGCTTATCACTATGCATTAATAGTTCAATAAGTGCAAATGCAAGGAAATCATGTCTGAAGTTATTTTACTACAATTTGCATTAAATACTTTGAATCTACCAAGCAACAATGACTTTGATAATGGCAAAATAATGGTTCCTCTGATTAAAAAAAAAAAAAAAAAAAAGGGGTAAAAAAATACAGCATATATAGCTATATCGCCGAGCCCTACAATGTATAAGCTACATTTTTTGCTTGTAGATAAAGATGAACAGTCTTACCATTCTCACCTCCGTGCTGGGGGGTAAAGTGAGGGGGCAGAGGTTTGTTGACTTGCAACAATGGCTGAAGAGGAGATACCTGTGAGATGGAGAAACGCCTTAATTATGTATAAGTGGAACTTTCAAAACAGCAGTTTAGTCATGGTCAAGGCCAGCTACTGTGCTAACATGAATAGAAGCATGTCTACTTCACTGATTTTACAGAACATCACTTTTAGTCAACCTAAACTAAGCTATTTTTACTGCTTACCTGTAGCGTAAGACAGGTCGTACTGTCCCGGGAGTAGTGGATAGCTTAAGTGATGGTGGGAAGGCATGATCCGCTGAGAGGGTGAAGATCTTGGACGTTCACCGTCTCTTTCCCTCTCACTCCCACTTCGGTCTCTTTCATGGGGCGTCTTTTCACCCACTGTGGGAGATTTGCTCTTGTACTGGCTAGCATGCTGATGCAGGATGTCCAAAGCTTTGGACTCAGATGCAGACTTGCCGCTCACTGTAGGACTGGCACGAGCTTTCTCACCCTCCTCACCAGGTGGCATCTTACTGCCATATGGAGAAAAAGAGTACCCTGGCGACAGGTATGATCCTAGAGAAAGGTGAAATTAACAGTGACCCTTTAAATATCAGCATTCTGGTTACAGGGGAAATTAAATACGTTTCCTAAAACTAGTTAGCTTAACAGAGGACTGGACTTACCAGGGTAATTCTGCATCATGACAGTAGGCATCCCCCTGTATCCCGGATGGCTGGGGTCATAACCCTGGCCATAGGGGTATCCGTGCATATAAGACATATACGACTGGTGCTGCGGCAGAGGTGAGGAAAACTGCATATGTGCTCGTGGATCTTTGCTAACTCCTCTATGCTCCTCTGAGGCTGATGAAATTCGTGGTTCTGCCACTTCCTTGTTTTCCTCTTTAGAGGGAGTGTCTTTAGGACGCGGCCTTTCTTCCTTGCCCTTCCGGTCTCTCTCACGTTCCCTGTCCCGTTCTCTTTCCCTTTCTCGCTCACGATCCCGTTCTCTCTCTTCTTTCCACCTCTCCTCATCAATCTGTTTCTGAGCATCGGGGTACTTGCTGGAGTAAACGTAGGGCCACAGTCGAGAGTCTTGCTCCTGGAAAAGAAAGTGCAGTTAGAAATGCCCATTATGAAAGAAAGGTAAGTGCATATAGTGAAGGTTCTTGTATCTGTGTTATCAAAATGTCACTCTCAAGAGCTTTACATTTCTCTAAAAAAGCCACAAAAGTTAAAACTGTGATACAAATGATTCTACAACTGGTAATGTTTAATCAATGCTCAAGGCATCTTAAGTTCCATACCTGTCTATACATGTACATTGCCTGCTCCATAGCCGATCTCCCAGGCTCAAGGCCTGGTTTCTGTTCATCCTTTGTATGATGGCCAGCTTCACTTAGCTTCATTTTCAAACCCTCACCTTGCTGGGTCTGTCCCTTGCCATCTTCCCCTTTGGGGATAATGACAGACTTGCCAGGCTCTGAGGAATCTTTGGGCTTGCCCTGTGGGGACGGCTTGCCCAAGTCTGAGAGGCTTGGAGCCTTAGACAATGTTGGAGGAACTGAAGCTTTCTGCTTCCATTCTTCTGACTTCATAGAGGCTTCCCTGTCCTTCTGAGCAGCCTCTGATTTCTTCTCTGCAGCACGATGCTGCTCAGCTGCTTGTCGTTGTCGGTCCTCACACTGCTGCCTGTAAGCTGGGCTTGTGTTCATTAGGTGGTTATGGTAGGCCTGATCTGGTGAATAGCCAAAGGGAGGTACATAAGCATACTGATTGTAGTAGAGGGGCTGCATGAACATGCTAGATCGCTGCTGAATGACCGAAGGCTG
Source organism: Elopichthys bambusa (assembly GCA_037101425.1). Taxonomy (NCBI): domain Eukaryota; kingdom Metazoa; phylum Chordata; class Actinopteri; order Cypriniformes; family Xenocyprididae; genus Elopichthys; species Elopichthys bambusa. The sequence goes on from CM074455.1 coordinate 1,314,614, forward strand.
CTGTTGCTGCTGAGAGGATGCACCTATGTCTGGCTTTCGTTCTTCAGGCGGCTCTGATTTGCCCTTTTCATTCCCTGGTTCTGGGTCCTCCTCTTTTTTCACCTTCACTGCACCATCTTGCAATGATGTGGCAGTGTTAGAGACTCCTGGACTGGGGTTTGGGTTGCCATAATTGGGCGAGTAGTATGTTTCGTAACCTGGGTAATAAGAGGAGTCTTTGTTTGGTGGTTGGGATGGGAACAGAGATTTCTTGGCACTTTCCCGAACTGCCTGATCCTCAGACTTGACCTTCATACCATCCACTTTACCCTCTCCATCCTCCCCTGCATCAGAGATATCAGAGTATGCCGGGCTGTTGGTCTTCACAGAAGAGTTATCTGCCCCATTTTGGGTAACCACGTGAAGTGGAGTAAGAGGCTGTGCCATCCCCCCACTTTCTATCCGACTAGCCACACCAATAGAAGGACTGGGAGAATTGTCAGAAAAGCTGTAGATTTTGTCTGCCTCTGCTTTCATGCTGGCTAGCCGACTTTGATGCGGATCCGTAGATCCATTTAATAGCCCCTCACTCTTGCTGCCTTGGTCTGAGCTTTCGGAATATGGGCTCTTTCCTTCTTCGGGTTTCCCTCCTTTGGAAGGGGCTTTTGGACTGTCTCCTTCCTTACTACCTTCCTTCTTTTTCTTATCTTTCTTTTTCTTGTCCTTAGAACTGCTCAAGACTGGGTTCATTGAGGGATCTCCTATTACTGCAGGTTTGGGTTGAATGGATTTTAGTTGGGGGCTCTTGCTAATGGATTGGACCACAGAGCCCATACTGGAGGAGGAGCCAGAATTGGGGGCAGGGAAGCCAGAAGTTGGTAAGGTGTACAATTGCTGTGGAGGTAAGGAAGGAACCAGGGGCCTTGCTGACTTCATTGCCTTCTGAGCAAGCTTGTCTGCCTTGGTACTACTGCCAGACTTCTTAGCTTTGTCCAAGCCTCTTTTATCATCAATGCCATCATTGCTCGTCTCATCTGTAAGACATGGGCCATCCTCACAGCCATCCATGGGCACACCAGTGTCATGCTCAGTCTCTGGTTTCTTCTTTCCAGGCTGCTTGGAGCTGAACTTTCCTGATGACGGTGATGGGCTCTGGGCATCAAATCCTCTGCCTTTGGGTGTGTTCGACCGTGCAGGAGATGCACAGCCCTTCTGGGAAATGGATGCACCATTGCAACTGCCTGACTCAGGGTGCAAAGTGGAGTCCTCACCATACTCGCTATCACCATCTATGTCCAGCTTGATGTCATCATCATTGTGAGCACGAGCCTGGTGATATTTAAGGCCATTAATGTGCTTGTACTTCTTGTTGCAGTTGGGATGGGGGCAATCAATGAGAACCGGTGAGGGGCAGTTGCGGTCCAAAGAAGGGGGCAAGGATTCAGCTTTGATGTTGGACAGGGGTAGAATAGTATGAGGTATTCCACTATTTGAATTGGTGCGCATTCGTTTGCTACCTTTAGTGTCCTCTGAACTAGAATTGGGCTCCATGTCCGAGGCAGGTTTGTTCTTGCGTTTGTTAGCAGATGATGGACTAGCCTTTATATCCTCAGGGTTGCTGTTTGGTGGGGTGCGCCGCTCAGAGGAATTCTGACTGCCCCGCCGCCCTTTGCTGTTTGATGCGGCTCGAGTCTTGCTGTTGTTGCTGCCTTTGTTATCAGAAGAATTACTATTTTCATTGACTGGCGTATTGCTATTGGGCCTCATTCTTTTACCCCGTCCACGGCCATTCCTCATCTCCAGGTCACTTGTGGGTGACTCACAGAACCTGAGGAAGCAAAAGGGAAAAATACATTTCAATTGAATATAAAAATAAAAAGAAGACACTTCCACAGACAATAAATTCAGAATCATCAATCAAATAAATAAGTGGCATCCATTTTCTTCCTAAAACTCACAATTATCTGCAAACCACAAAGGGTGCTAACAGTGCTGCAGAGATTCTTTTGGATGAGAGATGGCCTCTCTTCTAAATCAGCCTCTACATTTGGATGCTATAAGTGCTTATCCAGTGGGCCCTGGAGAGCCAGAAACGTGCTGTGCGTTTTTATCCTCTCGTTATCCCTGATCTCGACAGCAATGCTTGTTCTGATGAATGGCACGCAGTGCCACACTGCTGCAGGATTAAGCCAGGGTGACCTGGCTGCTGATTAGATGCAGTGTGATAACATCCTCCAACAGATAAGGCACAGGCTCAGAGGCAAGAGCAACCAGAGAGCTCGATCAAAGCACATACATTAAACCGTAGTAAAAACAAAGCAGTTAAGAAAGCTACCTCAGGGCCCCCAGTCCTCAGAACAGAACTGAGATTTTTAAGACCAGCAGAATGACAAGATAATATATCAAAGGTTTATTTGTAATATTAAAAACTGTCTGTCAGGAGTTGTGCTGGGGGGTTAGAAGGAATTAGATTATGGAACTGGAATGGTTATATTTTTAATTGTTGGTTATACAACAATTTCATGACATGTTGCTGTTTTTTCAGCGTCTCAAGGCATGGTTTTTTGCAAGTTGTAACTGGACCACAAGTTAACACCCAAATCATTGCTGTCACTTCAGAGTAGTTGTCCATCCTAAGAGTCAGGTCTGTCAGTGGTGGGTTCTGCAATTGGGATAGCAAAAACTTAAAAATACAGGAATGACTTTTGCATTCATCATTAATTGCTTTAACCTGTTCCAAAGACTACATGTGACTCAAAGCAGCTCTGACTGGAATGCAAACATATGAAAGAAACGCATATGAATGCACTGCATCATCTTCCCGGTGCTCTCCCCAGGGGCTAATACTGTGTTAGTAATGTTTGCCTGCAGCCTGCTGCAGCCCGTAGATAAAGTGCACCATGGAAATACAGCCTTTTCTGGAACATTACGATTAGAAATCAGAAGCAACCTCCTGAGGCTGAGTCTCTTAAATGTACACAGTATTATGTACAGCAAATTATTTGTACCATGCAGCGCTGGTATCTGACCTTGGGCAGGTTACAGCATGTAAAAAAAAAAAAAAAAAAAAAAAAAAAAAAAAAACATCTAAATGTTGGGAGTGTCTGTACTGAAAAAGGCATGTGGAAGGTCAAAAAAGAGCCTCCTTCAGACCTTAGCACATTATTATTGCCTCAAGCTATTAGTCATGCAAAAAGTTCATGGCATTAAGACCCAGTAGAATGGTAACTGAAATGCTAGTCTGTAAGGGACTATTGCTGCTTTAGATTGATGCAAGGAGGAGAAAAGAAAATGAGAGGGGGGGTGTATGGGATTCAATTCCTTCATGATGTTTTTTTTTAAAAGGTGGGTGTTAACTGGGGGGTGGGGGGGGGGGGGGGGGGGTCTGTAGTAATGTCTCAAAATGTCTCATTTTCCAATCATTACTGCAATGGCAGTACACAAAAGCCCAGAGGAGATGATGAGCGGGTCTAGCAGGAGTACGTAATGGCCAGAAGTTCAAACGCATACGGATTAAAAAAAAAAAAAAAAGCTCTAAACTGCATTTGTTTGGCAAAACTGTTAAAACTGTTAAATTTTGGTTTCATAGCAAACTGAACATACGTATTCGTAAATTAGATTGAATTCACCCTACAAAACAGTATAGGCTTATATTTTATAACAGTTGTCTTACCGTGGGGGTGCCCAGTCATGTCGAGTGCAGTCTAAAAGGGTGCCCACATACGTCTTGTTCCTCCAGGTAACATTTACAACCAGCATACCTGAAGAAAACACAAACAGGAAATAAGACCTCAACTACTAAACCACATATAACAAATTTGACTTCTTTCACTTGAGCTGAATGAATGCACCATTTAGTGACCTGTGATTGATCATCTGTTTACTAGATCACCAATAAGATGCTGGACAAGACAAAACTACAGCTGATATCACCTCAAGTCAAATATCTAATTGGGGATCTGGGTTTAGATGCAATGACTTTACTGCAACAAATATTGTGCCCATGTGCACGATTAGATCGATTAGCAAAAAGATAAATGACTGCTCTTTGGCAGAAGTATACTGCAGATTTTACATTACCCAGCACAGATGTCCAAATTTAGAACACCTCCTGTATAAAGACAACAGGAACAGCAGGGTGCACAAAAACCTATTAATATGCAGGGGGAAGTAAAGAACAGAGAGAAGTTAAAAAAAAAGAGGGGGGTGGTGGGGAACACTGGTCAGCCAGAGTCCTCTGTCTGACATTGCTGTAGCATGCAGGGACTCTTTTTACGTTTTGTGTTTGTTTTGGACTGGAATCAGCTGAGGTATATAAAAAGATTCTTCCGAGTCCAGGGTGCCCCGATCTGTCAATGTCATTTTCAGCTTTCTCTCGGTTGTGTGCCATCTGCTTGACATTTAGTGCAACAAAATCCAGACATTGAGAGATACAGAGTGCCAAAAGAGTGACAGGAAATTAGCCTACACTTACTGAACCTCATTTGTTAACACCAGGTGGCAGCAGCTATCATTGTTTTAAGTATGTAGTATCATCAGGAAACATCAAGTGCCTGGAATATAGTTCACACCTCTGCGACTCCCCACCCACAAAGCAATTCCACTGCGCGCACACACAACAATCAAGGAACTGTCCTTCCCAAACACCCACCAAATTGATCTACGGTGCTTTTGAGGGCAACCTCTCATTGTGACTGACAAAGCACACAAGATATCTGTTTGATTTCAAGCTGCAAGGCGCTATTCGCAATGGGGCATCAATTGCCTGCTTCTAAAACAGCTTATCAAGAGGTGCCAGGCAATAAAAATTTCACACTGCAGTCGACTGCAAAGGGAGACAAAAACCGTCCATGTGTTTAGTTCTGCCTTTCACGCTGCGTTTCCTTGACAACTGGCAAAAGCGAGCAGCCACTGCAACGGCGCTCATTCCATCTCAATGACACAAGTGGGGAAATTGAGCAGAATACTCAAATCATGTCTCCAAATGGGAAATGTCGATAATTGGCCTTTTGTATGAGACTGAAAAAAATACCTCTACATCTGCTAACAATTAGCATGACATCAGCTGTTGTTGGAATGGCAATCGTTACCACTGAAACTGGACCCAGGACCACCGGCGGGGCAAGGTGAACAGCAAAGTTGCCAATTCAATGTCATTCTCTGAAACGTATAATGCTATTTCTAATGGCACGCAGTGCAAGGGCTTAATTCCAGCACCCTATAAAAAGGAAGCCATAATTGGAACCCAGTCTGATTCTTTTAGTTTCAGAGCCTCATTAAAACACACTCAAACAATCCAGTACAGTACAGGCTGGGAAACAGGTGTGTACTCACTTCCAGAAATAATAAAGAGTATCATGACACAGGTGTGCCACACAGCCAAAGGGAAAACACTGAGTGTGTGTGTGTGTAACTCGCATTCCCTGCCAGTGACCTCTACGTGTCAGCAAGTCTCTTGACGAAACCCGAGTACTACTCGTCAGCTTTGAAGTGACATTTGCACCCTTGCACCGGAGACCTTTACGGCAGACTACTTTAGTTTTTATTAGCTAAGAGAGAGAGTGCAGCCACCCGCTCACACAATGTCTGCTGTATAACTGCAGGTGTGGCTGCAAATTCTCCCGCATGGCTCATATTTCCACAGTAGGTGCTTAATTCTGTAAATGGAAGCTCTGACCTGCTCAGACCATCAGCTTCCTAATGTTTACCAAACACAAAAGGTCTTCCCTGCAGACACAGGACATTCCCCCCAAATGTTAGCATTTGGTTTCAGTTTGGTTATTTTTTGGGAAACCAAAAATGTTCAAGAAATGTCTCACTTTAACACACTGACTTAAAACAAAAACTACACACTGCAATCTAGTCTTAAAACAGCAATCTCTTAGTTCACAGAACAGTAAAAACCTCCCCACACCCCATGTCTTCATTCATCTGTAATTAGTCACAGATAACCTGTAAATCATCTTAGCATTCTCACAGGTTTGGTCTCAGACAGATTAAGACAGCGCTCTTAATTGTGAAGATTAAGGCAAGCGAGGCGCTGAGAACTGGGGGTTGGAGGGCTACAAACAATGAGATGTAAAACCCAACCTTGTTTCCATCTGCTCATGAAGCAGCCGTTTATTCACTCTCGAATGCCGCCCAATCATTAACCAAGCTGTAACTCTCTCCCTCTCTATGGGGAAGGGAGCCTCAGGCAGTTGGTTCCACTTATCTGGTGAATTCTTTCAACGTTACACATTTCCCTACTCTCTATGCCAGTTAAATCTTATGCAATCTGCACTTCTACAAATGGTTATCTGCATGGATCAACAAACTAGAATATATATCTTGATGCTACTTTGTTTGCAAGAAACCACAGCTCTAAACAGCAATCTCTCCAATGTATGCTGAGCTAAATCAGACTCTTTGAGCTGATCTGACGTGACAGATTCACTGCAGCCATCGACAAGTTAAAGCGGCATGTTATTGTTTGTTGATTTTGCTAGAGCTTGCCCTAACACTCACTGTACGTCTCTTAACCGGGTGAAATTTCGCAAAGAGGATGAATCATTACAAGTCTGTGGATCACGGAAAACGTGACTGCAAACGAGCTGAAAGTACTTGCTTCATTGTGCTCGCCTTGGCTGTTTTTCCCACTTGCTGTGCGGGGCTCTCAATGGCTGTTTTGCATACCTCTATGCTGCCTAGCTGCCAAGAGAAGCAAATTGGTGTGCCAGACAAGTCCAAACCAAGACTGCAGGCTCATTCTCGGGGCTAAGAGAAGAGCTTGCCGTCCCACTAAGTTAAGAAACAGACACTAAAGAGCCCTGAATGATTGACAGTAGTCGACTGAGGGCTCTTGTTTGTTTGTTTTCACATTTGTTTGAAGGGCAGCTAGCACTTTTACATACAACCACAAGCTATATTACGTGAAACTGACAAGGGGAACTGATAGCTTTTTTAAAAAAAAAAAAAGCACAAAAAAACAAACAAACAAAAAAGGCGAAAGACTGGATGTTGATGTGCAGAAAAACACCCTTTATGCCACATCTGAAGAATCCCATGATCAAATGGATGGAAAAAAACAGCTGATTCCTTTAAGAGAAAAAACAAACATGTTGAATTCAGAGACTGAGGCTAAGGCTACTTTTTTTGGGTTAGTCTATAAGTGAACCTTGGTGGTGACTGGAAGAATGGAAGTGTGATCCCATCACCCCTCCATCCAAAGAGCAGTGCACTTGTCATCTTATATCCCATTTCCACCCTGTGCCCTCGCCTCCAAGCAATAAAGGGGTCATCTGCATTGCTGTGGGCCCCTTAGTTCAACCTTCCCCAATAGCCCCATCAAAGAGTATCCTATTGGCAACAAAGAGCTGACAAGCCCAAAAAAGAAGAGGGGGAAACAAAGGGGCCCTCACCACCTGGGTCACCAGTCTAACTTCTCTCGCAAAGAATTTCATTAATGGGCAAGCATGGTCCCCCGTAATCTGTCCCTATGTCCCGCTAGGCTTGGGGAGGGGGCAAGAATTAAGGTCCCCTGGCATTGACCCTGCACCTCCTTTTCCATTCTCTTCAAACTCGTCATTTTCCGTAGCCCCTCTTTTCACCGGCTGAAGGTCAAATAGGGAGAAAGAGTAGAAAAGGCCATCTATGTGATGGGTGAGACAAAGGCAGGCCAACAAGTCACTCAAGCTTGGGGAGTCCGTATTCAAGGGTGTCTCAGAAGTTATTGTCTCTGATGAATTTTTAAAAGGAAGAAAAAGATAAATAAATTCAATTAATTGAATTTAATGACTCAACTCATAACCATAATAAATAAAAATATATATACAAATAAATACACCAGGGATGACTATACTCTTAAAAGACAAAAATGAATATCCTGTTTGACATCTGTTTTTGCACGAGACTAGTGCAGGAACAATCAGTCATCCTCAAAAGAACAGAGAACAAAATTGGTTGTCAAAGACCTGATTTTTTTTATGAGGTTGTGATCCTTTGACATGCTCGCTCGGGTGGCTGCCTCGACTGATTATCCGGGTCACATGACCGAGGTGAGCAGGTCTCTTGAGAGAGAGGAAGGGAGGAGGAAGGAGGGGACGTGGAGGGCCCTTCTTTTGTAATATCCAGACTAGTGATTTTGCACAGCTGAGTAACTTGTGCTCAGCAGAGGGGTGAGAAAGTTCCCTTCCCCCCAGACATCCATCCTCAGCACTTCTTCCCGGAGGATGACGAATGGTTGCCAAGTACCATTTATAACCCCTTGAGGAAAGCGTAAGGATGGTATCCTGAGAGTGAAAGGTACACAAACACACCTTGCCATTCAAACCTGGAAAATAAACAATGACTCCGTGTTCCCAGGCGATATCTGCCCGTACACTTTCGTATTACTGAAGAGAGCTCTGAGGATGTAACACTTGAGGTTGTTCTTGCTAGTGTGTCTTCATCGGTTTTGGATTTTCAGCTTGCAAAAGCCAGAAGAGAAATGAGAGTGAGAACTGGCTGCATCTGGTCATTGTTGTCGAATATTGACAGCCTGCCGAGCGCTGACAGGAACCGAGAAAGCTAGCCGGATCCCCGCTGCGAAATGCAAGAGCTGTTAGACGAGGAGGAGAAAGACTTTGATGGAAGATCTGAGGAAAAAAGGAAGAGACTAAAAAGGGAAGTGTGGAACAAAACCAAAAGCAGAGCGAGACCGAGTTGAGGCTTGACCACAAGCTGAGAAAGAAAAAGAGGCTAGATCTGGCATTGTGTATGCACTTGGCGCGGTGAGGTCTGTCTGACTGACAGAGAAAAGAAAGAGACAAGAGATACTAAGAAAAGGAATGAATACCACACTCTCCAGGGCAAACATGACAACCCAACAGGGCTCTTTGTGTGTTTTCCAGACCGGCTTGCCTGAGCCGACATCCACATGTCAAGTGTCTGTCTTCATTACATTCTTTCGGAAAAAGAGGACAATAGCCACGACACAAGACTTCTGCTCTGGATTTGGACAACTCCACCGTAATTATGACAGACACGCCGGTTGGAGAGGTGGAAATGTGCCATCAAAAGAAACAGTTTTCAGACAGCTCCAAGGACCTCCTCACAGCAAAGTAAACAACGTCTAATTGTTTGGAAAAGTCTGGCGGGTCTCCAGAACAACGTTTGTCTTATCTTCTTCGCCATTTTCCTTTAAAGACCTGCTTTATATTCTCCTTTTATTTCTGGAAAAGACAACATTTTGTGGTTAAGGCTCATTTGAACACCAGAGCGTCATGCTTTTGAGACGTTGAACACAGGACTGGCTGCCACCCAATAAAAAGAGAGAACTAGCTTGAAGATATTGCCACAAAGGACAACAAGGACTTGGTATGCGTGAGTAGAGGTTTGCCACCCGGACTCAGGCATCGGAACAACTCTGGCCTGGCAAAGACTCCGGTAGTTTCGCCAAAGCCAAGCTAACGTCGCGCCAACCCACCACAGGGATGTTTTTTCCGGAGAAGAACTTCAGGAGCCATAAAACTCTGGAAGATTTGAGGCTGACATTTCAGAGTGTCAGCAGGTGGGGTCCTGGCATAAACACGCATATTGCAACGCTGCTCTTGCAAAACGTCACTTTCTCAGAGCTTCTTTCTCCCAATCTACCATCTCCTTTCTGTGAACCCCCCATTATTCGCTAAGGTTTTGATGAGCTGTCACTGGCTGGTAGAGAAGGGTTTGGGTTGCCAGGTCAGGGGCACTTCCATCTCCTCATGCTGACAGCCCAGGAGGAGGCTGATCTTTGATCCAGACGGTTCTCGTAAATACTGCAGCCCCAAAGGTCAGCATTTGGTAGTCAAATTACACAGCAAAGAGGAGGTTTAGCCTTTGGGTGCAAATGAACATGACTTTAGTTAAACGGAACGCAACATTTTGGACGAGAATCACATACATATGCAGAAATAATTCATGCACCAGTGATGCAGAAAAACTAGCCAGCTGTGCAAGTAAATTTCTATAAGCTGGTGTGATTTATTCGGATTGCTAACACCTACAACTACGGGAGCTGTCAATCTTAATTGTAAACATTCACCACAAAAGTCATTACTGATTCTTTCTGAATGAGATATTATCATTAACTAGAACTAAATGAAAATAAATAATTCCAACAGGGTCCTTGCACCATCTGGATTGGGCCCAAACTATAGTTATCTGAAATAAAAATAAAAACAAAAACTAACATTACTGGGAAAAGTTTAAAGTACATTTCCCCCCCCAATTTAGATGCCTATTCTAAAAATTACAATTCAACTGCACTGAACAAGAAAATGCAAATAGTTAACATGTACTAACAATGACCAATACTTCTACATCATTTAATCTCCGTTAATTTCAACATTTACTAAAACATTAAGTTTAAGTACTGTGAATAATACATGAACAATGAATAACTTTATTAACTAAAAAATATAAAAATATGCTCCTTGTTAATTCATGTTGCCAAATGAGACCTTATTGTAAAGTATTTCCATGAAAACTACACCAAATCAAAAGGACAAATTCAAAACTACAATAATCTTGCCTCGTATGAACTTCATAAACACCACACTAGTTTTATTTAAGCCACAGTAGATCAGATGGACCAATAACCCAGAAGCCCATCCATTATACAACTCTCCACAGAGCTCAAGAAGCCTCCGGGCATCTAAACAGAGACGTCTCTAACAACTCCGCAGCCTCCAACTGCAAGGCATGCTGGTTTGGCTGTTGTTGCTCATTCCCGTGACCCTCTCTGGAGGCGCATTCAGACTTTCCTCTGGCTTATTTTCTGCATTTGTCAAATGGAGGCCGCTTGTGCCATGAGATCTCTCAGAGAGGCCCTGAATCATCAAGACTGGAGGTAAAGCGAGATGGATGGAGATACGAAGAGACCGGGAAAGACAGGAAGCATTTGATACGGTGTGAACTAGCACAATTTCTGTGCGTTAGCGGAGAGAGATGAGCTGCAGTGCACCGGCGCTAATGGAGCTAATGGAACGAGTGGGCGAAGGTGAAAGTACGAGCTGCGCGACACCTTTTGACCTTGCCTTATATTTTCAGTCATAGCAATTCTGCATGATCGCAACAAAGGGGAAATGTGTCCGGGTGTTCAAATAACAGACATCAGCCAAACAGCACAGCGTGACTTGCTTGCGTTATTGACGCTGCTAAAACAGAACCTGAATTGTCAGGTTAATTTGCCTAAAAATGCCCGCTAGTCTATAAAAAAAAACAAAAAAAAACAAAAAAACAAACTTGCCCGGGGGGAAGAGTTTGACAGCAACTTCCACAGCAAATAAAATGCATACAAACTTCAGAGGACTGAGGAAGGAAAAACAGAGAGAGGTTCAGCTTTTTATTAAACTGCAAATGTCTGGATTTTGTTTGTTTACAGCACAAACACAAGCAGACGGCTAATGTCTACAGCAAGTCAGTCCTGACGCTTAAATCTAAACTGTTTGGCACAGGTCCTAGATGAAAAACATCAGTTTTTATGGGAGAAAAAGCATTGCGTAATGAGGCAAACAGCAGTGTTTCTGTCAGTCACCTGCACCAGCGCGAGCCAAGCTGGAATTACCGAGTCCAGGGAGCAAAACAAAGCAAATATAAATGTGTTCTCTCTAGTGTGCACTTCTCTAGATTGGTAACAAGCACAAAATGGGCTTGATTATTTATATATATATATTATACACACGCAATATGCTTCAAGCATCTATCAAGGGGGGGGCATCTATGCTAGCTGACAGATATCACTGAAATAAGCAACCTGAGAAATCACAGAATCTGAGTGCCAGCCAAACAGAAAACTAGCCAATCATAAACGTTATTGGAGGACGGGGCTTTGTTGTGATCCATTTCATTTAGATATGATTTTTTTGGGGCCGATACCGATTTTACCAAACAATTATTGGCAGATACCGATATGTGTCACTTCCTCTCTTATATAGTATTTTGATCATGTTTTAAATACGCAAAGTTCAAAAACACCTGCATTAAAATATACTAGCAGGTTTATTGCTGCATCATTAAATAATTTTTAACGAACATGGATTGGATCCATTTAACATTCAGCAGGCCAACATAAATACAACAGAACAAAGATACATATGAAATAAACAGTGCTTTTTTTTTTTAGGTAGGTTTAATAGTTTTCAGGTACAGAAATAAAGTAAACAAATGTAAAATAGCACTGCATATTCCTTACTGTATAAATTAAATACATATTAATCCTTCTTTATTGTAACAGACTTTATTGTTATTAATCTTCTGATTTGTTTTTGTGTACATTTTAATTTTTTGTAAGTTTAAATATGTATGAGATCTCCTAAGGCGGGACTCTTATTTTGACTCTATGGACTGAAAAGGACAGCACGCAGTTCTTCAGAGATAGTTTGCAGATTTAAAGTTTGTCCGTTTATTAAGCAACCCCTGAAAAGGCATAAGATCCGTATGTATTTGTTAACTGTTAGTTAGTAACTCTTGTGCTCTGTAACGTTTAGCTTTTGTGGTGATTTGGATGCAATACACTTAATAAAACATCAGCAAAGTTTTAGTCATCATTCAGATGGGGTCTGCTACACTTATAAAAAGTTATTTAGTCAAGAATAGTGTGTGATCTTTTGTTATTTGATTAACATTAAAGCGCTGGGATTACGCAACAGTCATTATACGGCTCAGTGCCTTCACGCAGTTAATTTATAAACCACCATGTAAATTGAGCAAATACAGGCCGATAAATATCGGCGGCCAATACATCGGTGCATCCCTAATTTCATTCGGTGTATCAAAACGGTAAAATTGTTTACAGCATCTACTAATTTGAATGAGATTGAGAAACGCAAGTAAATTAGCTGTGTGATCAAACAGATCCATCAGTTTAAACCTCTTCATTCATTAAGGCTGAACAAGTAATCTAAATAAAACCAAACGCAATATGACTCGGTGCTAATTTAACATCACTAATATCCGATTATAGTTTATATTATATGTCTATATTGTTTAAGTTTTGGTTATTTTAGTACTTCAACTTAAACTAAACAAAAATGAGAAATGGTGCCTTGGCAACTCGTTAAAAGAAAATAAAAGTTGTTAAATATTTTATTTTATTTCAAGTAATAGTTTATGGTTTATTTTAATCTTAGTTTAACGGGTCCTTGATTATGATTTCACTTTTTTAACTTTAGTTAGTGTGTAATGTTGCTGTTTGAGTATAAACAACATCTGCAAAGTTACGACGTTTAAAGTTCAATGCAAAGGGAGTTATTTTCTTTTACAGAATTCTCTGTTTAAGGACTACAACAAACAGCTAGTAGGGACTACAACGAGCTTCTTCCTGGGTTAGTGACATCACTAACCCTAAGATTTACATAAACCCCGCCCCCGAGAAAACACAACAAAGGGGGCGGGGCCATGTTGGGCTGCTTTAGAGAAGAGGAAGAGTTGTTGTAGTAGAGTGTTGTTGCCGTCATTTTACGCCGGACTGCTTCACAAACGAGGCTCAATTCAACACAAAAGATGAACATGACGGCACATGCTAGTGGATCAACTCCACAGCAACTACATAAATTTATCCACTAACCGTTCAGAAACGTCTAAAAGTTGTAACTTCTTCCTGAGTCTCTCCATCAGTGTCGACTCCGGTTTGAACAATGTACGGCTGAACACAATCCTCATTTTGGCTGCGTGAGATTCTCCAGCTTTGTTGTTGTTGAGCGACCAAAGCGCGAGCTGTTAAAGCTCCGCCCTCTTCTGGAAAGGAGGCGGGGAGCAGCAGCTCATTTGCATTTAAAGGGACACACACAAAAACGGCGTGTTTTTGCTCATACCCAAATAGGGGCAAATTTGACAAGCTTTAATAAATGATCTGTGGGGTATTTTGAGCTGAAACTTTACACACATTCTGAGGACACCAGAGACTTACATTACATCTTGTGAAAAGGGTCATTGTAGGTCCACTTTAATAATAACTCTAGTGCGATGAATGTCATGAATGTCTTTGCATCAGTTTGAGTTTAGGTCGCTTATAATGTGCATTTGGGAACGCAACATGCATCTTTCTGAATTTGTAATGAAAAGTGCTAATAAACCAGCTGTTGTCAACAAGAGAGAAGCTTTGAGGTTTTTTGCCAAATTGTGCAGCCCTACAAACAAGAACAGCCTTCATTTTTACAGACTTGCACTTTAAATATAACAGCGATTAAATGTTTAACTGACAGCATGCAACATCAATCTGGCTCCGGCCCTTACCGTCCTCCGTTTCCTGCCAGACGATGCCCTCCAGGTTGACACTGGTTCCAGGTTCACATGGGCCCAGACATTCCGGCTCGGTCGCCAGAGCCACATCAGAGGTGTTGACGGCCACAGAGCGCGTGCGGACCATGATCTGCTCACACGAGGAGGAGATGTCGCTGTTGCCAACAGGTGCGAGGAGGTGGAGCGGTGGTGGTGCTGGCGTGGACACCGGAGACTCCATCTGTGGGGAGATTTCAGAAATAATGTTAAAAATAAAATATTACAAATTTATAAATAAAACAAAATTAAATGTATATTCATAATAATAACAACAACAACAATAATTTGTAATAAATATATACAATTCTTTATTGATCGTTAATGTAATTTGTTACTAGCTATTATACACACACACAACAAAAATAATACTAATTTTATAAGTCAGCTGATTTGCATTATCTATGTTTAATTCAATTAATTTATAAAAGAGCAGAATGAGGAAGTTCGTAGGCCTATGAAACGATGCAAATCAGTGTTTCATCAATAATTATTCATTAACATTAATTTGTAATAAGGTAAAAGGAACAAAACAAGGACAAGTAACACAATTACAGTGACTGTAAACAGAGATTTGACATTGATCGTAATGTCAGCTTACACTTTCATAGCTGTCTAAGTTTAATTACAGCAATTATCAAACTGGCAAGGGTGAAGCATGTGAACACAGTACAGCGAGTGTTGTGTGGGAGCCTGGGCTTATTTAACCTTAATGCCAAGAAGCATTAGCGTGCTCTGTGATTATTACTCATGGCCAACGATGCTTAAGAGTACGGGTTCATAATAAGCTGCCGCAGCTGCTCCATCCCTACCTCGACTCCGAGTCCATTTGATTTCACAAACTCCACACATGAGCCAATTTGATAATCTAATTATAGGCTTTTGTTGAATTGAATTAAAGCTTTTTGGTGGGTGACAAAGAATTAAAAGCTAAAGCTTTGAAATTTTTATTTAAAACGGACCTTAAACTACACCATAGTAATTAGTCCATATCTCTGTTGACATGCGTCGTCATGCTCTTGGGTTTGTTTGAGAATCATTGGGTTCGGCTGACATTCTGACCAAACAACTTTTGTTATAGACCAATCATGCAATGATCAGACTAATTAAAAAAAACAAGAGTGTCAATGTCACCAATGGCACTTCAATGCAAATCAACATCAATACGCTAAATCCAACTTTGGATTTTCGTTTCAATGAAAACGTGTACACGTTTTTGTTCTGAAGTAAATCCAATTTGTTTTTGCGTAGTTGAATCTTAGCAGGGAACATGAAATGCATAGCTTATTCCTTCCAAAAACATTTAACCCTTGTGAGTTACACTAGTCCAAAGAGTACAAAAAAACTTCATGTCAAAAAATAAAAATGTAAAGCTTGAGAGCACAGACTTAAGTTGGTCTCATTTTAAAGACGACACTTGGCACATTGTTTCATTTTATGAAACATGCTGAAACCTAAAAATGCTAGAAAATCAAAGCCATAAATCTAAATAAGTTGTGTTCCAAATTTGAGGTTGATATCTCCAAAAAAATAAAAAAATAAATAAAAAAAATTCCCCCATTAGATGCTAGGAGAAACACCACTGGTGCACACAATGGTTGGATTTGTGATTTACAGTTTTAAGTTTTTCTCTCTCAAATATTACACACTCTCTGACATCCTCACCAACACACTCACACAATTAAAGCTGCATAATTTATCCAGTTGTCTCTATAATATGCAGAAGCAGAAAACAGATATAAAGCGAGTATTTCCTTTATAGGCCAAACCTGAGAAAATGGTACCATCTTGTAAAAAGTAGTAAAAAAAAAAAAAAAAAACTAATTTTGAAGCCTTGCCAACAGAATGAAAGTCTATTAACAAAGACTGCATCATTTTATAGATACACGGCCCTGGAATTAAAAACTGCAGTTTTAATGGGGACATTTTAATCCTTAAGGTCCTGAGAGGAACTATTGTGTGTTACTGGTGTAAAATAGATTTATTAAAGGAAATGGGGGTGAAATAGTACAATTCCACTAAAAATACACACTTGTGCCAAAATTTGTGCAGTTGGCATTAACACAGACAAAATTATATAAAAAAAACTAAACTGAAAGAGACAAAAATGTCCATGAGGATGCACAAGGGTTGCTGTTTGGATCATATGCATCCATTCTTTAAATAATATTAATCATGCAAAGACAGACAAAGAAAGTGTATTCAAAGTGTAAACCGGTCGATTTCGATTTCATGCGTTCAATGCGTATTCAGCAACACAGCAAAATTCGAAAATCTGTATAAAGAGAGCTGAAATGAAGAGGACAAGAGCAAGATGTGTGTAGATGTTAATGAGGGACGACTAAAGAAGCTTAAACATTTGTTGCTATCGTGACTCACAGCTTGTTCACCAACCAGCTCCAGGCTGAACTGAGGCCTGTAATTGATAAAGCAGCTGGCGTTCGCAATGCCGAGGTCATGGATTTGATTCCCAGGGAACTGATAAAATGAATGCAATGCAAGTGACTTTGGAGAAAAGTATCAGCCTGAATGTAAGTGAAAAATGTTCAAACAAACCACCACCTGGGTACAAGACAGAGTCATGCAAGCGATGAAAAGAGCTTTACTTCGCTTCTAATGCATTTCTATTTTCAGTGGCATCAGATTCAGCACAGCTAACAAGATCCTCAAACCATTAACTTGCTGAATCAACTCAAAAATGGTGTTGGAGAAAACACTGGCCATCTTGTACAGCGTTCGCAGCCTACCTCCCTTCGCCAGCGAGCGCTCTGAATTTACAGTCTTGTTACTAAAAATTCACAAGACCACACAGTGTTTGCGAGGGAACAGTGGAGTCACACACTCTAATTCCAGTTCCCAGTTAGAGCCGATCCGGACATGAAAAACGTTTCACTGCAGTCAATTTCATTGGATGACTAGCAACTGCTAGCACTACTTCAGCTCCTTCTTATTCCTTCCCTCCAGTTGGATGCCGTCCATCGGCTGTACTTTACCGTGTCGGCAGTAAGAAACTGAACACATGGCTTCAGACGGGATTACTGGAGGATTAGACTGAGGGTGTTGCATTCAAACACCTGTCCTCTGGTATGGTACTGTAAATACTGTTTACACACACACATCTATACCTGAGGCCTATTAAAAGGTCATGTGAATCCCACTGATGCGGACAATGTTGGTGAAACAGATGGAAAAGACTTGTCAGTAAAACCAATATGGACCTGCAAACAACAACAAAGAGCTCTTCAAATCCAATCACACGGCACTAAATGTTTAAATTAAAGGCACAGTAACCCAGTGCTCACCATCACAATACAATACACTTCATGTTATGATTAAATACACTGCAATACATCACAATATCATTAGTATGGAAGCTTGTTTCCACAACTAAATAAAATTGCAACTTTTTTTCCCCCTCACAATTGCAAGTTTTTAATATTTACTCAGAATTCAGTTTATATTTTCCATTTCGGACTTTACATCCCGCATTTCGGACTTTACATCCCGCATTTCGGACTTTACATCCCGCATTTCGGACTTTACATCCCGCATTTCGGACTTTCTGACTTTACATCCCGCATTTCTGACTTTACATCCCGCAATTCTAACTTTACATCCCGCAATTCTGACTTTACACCCCGCATTTCAGACTTTACATCCCGCATTTCGGACTTTCTGACTTTACATCCCGCAATTCTAACTTTACATCCCGCAATTCTAACTTTACATCCCGCAATTCTAACTTTACATCCCGCAATTCTAACTTTACATCCCGCAATTTTGACTTTACACCCCGCATTTCGGACTTTACATCCCGCATTTCTGACTTTCTGACTTTACATCCCGCATTTCTGACTTTCTGACTTTACATCCCGCATTTCGGACTTTCTGACTTTACATCCCGCATTTCGGACTTTCTGACTTTACATCCCGCAATTCTAACTTTACATCCCGCAATTCTGACTTTACATCCCGCAATTCTAACTTTACATCCCGCAATTCTAACTTTACATCCCGCAATTCTAACTTTACATCCCGCATTTCGGACTTTACATCCCGCATTTCTGACTTTCTGACTTTACATCCCGCAATTCTAACTTTACATCCCGCAATTCTAACTTTACATCCCGCAATTTTGACTTTACACCCCGCATTTCGGACTTTACATCCCGCATTTCTGACTTTCTAACTTTACATCCCGCAATTTTGACTTTACACCCCGCATTTCGGACTTTACATCCCGCATTTCTGACTTTCTGACTTTACATCCCGCATTTCTGACTTTCTGACTTTACATCCCGCATTTCTGACTTTCTGACTTTACATCCCGCAATTCTAACTTTACATCCCGCAATTTTGACTTTACACCCCGCATTTCGGACTTTACATCCCGCATTTCGGACTTTACATCCCGCATTTCGGACTTTACACCCCGCATTTCGGACTTTACACCCCGCATTTCGGACTTTACACCCCGCATTTCGGACTTTACACCCCGCATTTCGGACTTTACACCCCGCATTTCGGACTTTACACCCCGCATTTCGGACTTTACATCCCGCATTTCTGACTTTACATCCAGCATTTCTGACTTTACATCCAGCATTTCTGACTTTACAATGTGACTACGGTTCCATTGACTAAAACTAGACTAAAATTCCCAGACATTTAGTCGACTAAAACTTGCTTAAACTAAATATGATAAACTAAAAAAGTACATTTGGCACAGGACTAAGACTAAAAAAAAAAAAAAAAAAAGCTGACAAAATTAACACTAATACATCAGTACTATATCGGTTATCAGCTGATATTACTTAGTTGTATTTATCTGAAAGGGTCAGTACTGGATATTTAATATTTTTGCATTTACATTACCTTTAGCATCATCTAATGCCATAACTTATCAGTTATTGGCTTACTGCACTGGGGAAAATGTATTTAATATAACACTAATTTGTATGTATTACATTTTGTATAAAAAAATAAAATGGTAAGTTTTAAATGCTACAAGTGAATTTGGCATCACAACATTATAATGTACAGTATATAAGAAATGGATATAAATTGAGATTAGCATTTAACAGACCAAAAAAAAAAAAAAAAAAAAATTCACGCAATATTGAGAAAAGCAGTATACTGATATATGATTGTGTCAACACAGCCTGAGCATGTATCTGCACGGAGAGACCACCAAATGCTAACCATACGCAAGAGAGAAACCCATGCCGCTAAACCCAAACAGCCTCTCGAGTCACACAGCGTGAGGTGGAATGATTTGAGGGGAAAAAAACGCTCTGGAAACAAGAGCTAAATTAATACAGAACCTCAGAGGGAGAGACAGCGAGGTTCAACAAAAACAACGTTTGCTTCCTGGCTCGGTTTCTCATTTGTGGTCTGAAGCACACCATTAGCGGTTCTGAGCTCGTTTTCTTTTAGTTTCCCTCCAAGTTTGGCGTATACTAACCCTGCTCAGAGTCCTGCTCTGCGGTTAACACAAGATTGAGTTTTTCAAACAACTGACACACCAAGCCAAAAAATAAATCGTGCACGTCCCCCTCCCCCACCCTTTCCCCATCTTTTTCTCTGAAACTATCATTTAAATAATCTACAAACTACATCATAATCTGGGTCGACGACAGGCTTTACTTATCAAGTACAACTGGGTGAAATGAATACCTCTACAGGAAAGAAACACGATCTGCCTCTTCAGAACGCCATGGACGACCCAAGCGAGAGTGACACCTGAGAGGACGCTTGTAAAAGAACCTTTCCTTGCCAATGGAGAAGAACTAGGGGGATCCCATTCGGGTCTGGAAAGCATCAGGCAACCTTAAAATCGGATAACATTATAGCTGTGCAAACGATCTCTCCAAACCCTTGGAGGAGGACGACGAAACAAAGAAGTCTGGGAAGGAAGACTGGAGGAAAAATCTCACCCAGTGGTACTAGAAAGGATCTGACAGGGAAGTGCAGCTACTCCAGATACTTGGGTGAGATTTTTTTTCTACTGGCCCGGACTTTCCAGGAACTTTCCAGGATTTTTGGATACTTTCAAGAAATTTTGGAAAGTTTCTGGAAATTTTGGAAAGTTTCTGGAAATTTACCAGAAATGTTCTCCCCATCCCTGCCAAAATTTTCACTGGCCACAGTTATAATAGTTAAAATAGTTGTTTTTGTCCCATGTGTGTCCCAGAAAAAAAATTTCTACTGGGTCAGTGGTCCAATTTTTTACTTGCCCTGCCAAGGGATGCAACTTTCCAGAAACTTTCCAGGGTTTTTGGAGACTTTCAGGAAGTTTTGAAAAGTTTCTGGAAATTAAATAAATCAGGAAGAAATTCAGGTAAATAAAGTAATCAAATGTAAAATAACACTGCATAGATTAAATACAGATTAATCCTTATTAAAGTGTTTTATTTAAGAGCAGCAAGTGATTTTCTCTTTGTCTTTCTGTTGTTTGATTAACATTAATGACAGATGGAAGCAGGTTTATTAGGCTGCTGTCACTTTAAGAGTGAATGCACTGATCCAATATGCTTTCTCATCTGTTTACGCCCATTTAAGGCATAATCGACTAACTATTCTAATTGTTGAGTCCTGGGTCTGAATTAGGTGCAGGTCACGTGTCTCTAAAATCAAAATGTGCCTCGGCCCCCAGCTGAGGAAAATCACATCTGTTAAACGAGCGTCACACATTAACTTGAACTGCATTTCCACCTCAACCGTGAGCAAGACACCGATGGAAATAACAGATGCCTCGTGCTCACAGAGCAAAGTAACGTCTAGCCACAACAGAATGACAGAGGTGGGTGTGCTCGATGACTTCAATGTTACCAGGGAAAAAACCCAAGAATGCCTGCCAAGACAAGCTGCTGCACCTCTGAGACATGCTTTGTGGTTGAAAACATTGAATATTTCTCTCTTGCGATAAGAACACAAACACACAGCACTGACATTTGACAGCAATATAAAGCTTTTATTTAGGACTGCATGGTATTAAAATCTTATATTATAGTTTTAAACTAATCTAATATTTTATAAACGGTAAACACTAAAATCTATCATTTTAAATGCTACAAGCTTTTATTTTATTATAGTGTATTATATTAAAAACGGACATTTCTTAGTTTAAAATAGTTAGAAATTCTTTAATATTTTCTCTGAATTAAATATTTATAACAAAAAAACCCCAGTAAACGCGGAAATACAAAGTTTAAGTTTAAGAGTGCACGATATTAAAGTAGTAGTCATTACAATAATGCTAATAAACAGATTCTATAATGTTTTATTTAATCATAAATATCTTATATTATTTATATTATATCAAATAAAATACTAAATAAAATTCTTATTAACTAATAAATAAGTAAATACTATAAAAAAAGTCAGTATTTAAAAAATTATTCAAAAAAATAATAAAAAGTTTTAAATGCTACAAGTGAATTTAACATCACAACATTATAATGTAAAGTATTTGAGAATGGATATCCATTTTTAGATTCGGTAATGATTTCATTTAACTGTTTTTAAATATTAACTTTAGAGAGTGTTAGATGATGGCAAAATTAGTCAGATTAAAAGCAAATGCATATTATCTGATATGGATAAATTATATGCACACAAAAAAAAAAAATCTGCAATATCGGCTGCTTTTATTACTTTTTTGTGCAGTTTTTTTAGTACATCAAAGTCAAATTCTGTAAAAGCAAGAGAGTACAAAGAAAAACTAACAAGAATTTCACTGCAACATTAAACAGGCGAAAAGTAAGGAAAAACTATGATGCTTTAAACCAATCATCAATCAACACCTTTCAGTACGTCGACACAGTTTAACAAACGTCACGTTATGTTTAGATGTACTTCACTCTAAGAGGCCTTACAGGTTAGCGTCGCTAATCCGAGCTATGTAAACAGCAGACAGCGTCGCGTTCAGGGCTGGAGAAAAAAAAACGCAAAGAAAGAGGTGTTAAGAGACTTTAAACATCCTCCTGTCAGCCTCACATCCTGAATGAAAGAATCGTTGCAGAAAAACCTGCATTCCACTGGATGAGAAAACAAAGTCTGGTCGCCAATCAATGGCTGAAAAACAAACGGAGAAAGAGAGCCGCGGCTTCCAGCGCTTAAACCAAAACACTTTGGCATTGCCAGACAAAACACGTCGGTCATGCGATGTTTCGCGGGGGCCTGTTTTCTTTAAACGCACAATGCAAAGGTGTCAGATTCAGGAGCCTGTGGTTCAAAGTCAAATTCAAAGTGGCTAATGTCAGTTTCCGAGCTGATTTTCCCAACAATAATTCTTCTGTTCCAGCACTTAAACAGGCTTGCGTAGACTGAATCCGGTAATATCTCTAAGGTCATAAAACAAATGGGGCTCTAACTGCCCGGGCCTATAATTAGAGAGCAGGGGTGACTAAAAATCTGATTCATGGAAACCAAAAACTGCCTGTAATTTGAGTTCGACTGGCCTCTGGAACCTGCTCTGCCGACCACATTTGAGGCACTAAATTGGTACGTACAGAGATGTCAACCATTGGTCTGACCGCTGGGGGCAGCGGGAACGAAAGCGCCTTTATGCCTCCATGTCATGCGCAAGTGCCCAAGACGAGCATCTCGCAAACATCATCAAATCAAAAAAATCAAAATTGTCATCATTTACTCACCCTTAAGTTGTTCCAAACCTGTATGAGTTTCTTTCTTCTGCTGAACACAAAAGAAGATATTCTGAAGAAAGTTGGTAACCAGACTTTTGAAGGGTAGCCATTTTGACTTCCATAGTATTTTTTTTTTTTCCTACTACGGAAGTCAATGGCTACCGTCAACTGTCTGGTTACCAACTATCCCTTTAAACCGCCAATACGAACAAGCATTAAACTAAAGGATCTGGATGCTGATTGGTCAATACTGCTTAACTGTACATTATCCACATATACGTCTCCTGTGCCGCGTTCTTCAGATTCAGATTAACATTTCAACTCTTTAAAGCCTACCCCGTGTCATATTTGGCATGCAAATTTCCTCTAAATGATCAAAACTACATGCATTCTGTCGTCCGATTGGTAGTTTAGACTTTTTAAGCAAGTAAAAGGTATTTTGGTGTAATTGCACAAATGTACACCTTCGGCTCGTGGTTCATGTGTCTTTTTTTGCTGTAAAATCTTTACTGATTTTTGTAAATTAAACATAAGAACACCCACTGAACTCAAGAAACTTAAGTTCACTGGACTTAAAAACTTAAGTCTCAAATATAATTTATTTGGTTTATTTGTTCATCACTCAATCATTGTATTGCATTATGTGTTTTAAAACTAGAGAGCTTTGATCACAAAACTAAGCATTTAAACATCATCTTAAGATGTGTCATTGGCAGATATTGATATTTATATGCATTTTATGCTAGTCTGATATATTGATATAATTTCATCTTGCTTTTTGTCCATTTAAATATCAGCTTCTGCACTAAATTGCATATTTTGGCTCAGTTTGCGTCTGAATAAAATGAAGCTGTTTTGTCCTTCATATTTTAACTGTATCAGACTATATGAGCCATAAAAGCCTGATGCATCAAATATGATACTCGAAAAACACATGCATTTAGATTTAAGAAAAAAAAATTGTCTACAGGTTCAATAAACGGTTCTATTTTTAAAAAAAATGGAATTTTCTGCCTATTATTTCAGGCTTTACAGGTTTAAAGGCTCAAAAACACAAAGAGAAACCTTGAGGGAAAACAAAAACATGAGAAAAGGAAACATTTGTGAACCAACAGAGCATCTTCAAACGACGAAAGCAACAAAAATGCCTTGAACCACAAGGGAGAAAAAAAAAAAAAGAGTGCGCAAAAGAGCAAACAGAGCAAAAAAAATAAAACAACAAACGACAAACGACAGCCGCAGCATTAACAGTGTCATCTAGTACACAGACATCCCCCTCCTTCATAACCCACATTCAGAAGACATTCAAAACAGACATGTCTCATTAAAGCCGGAGAGCATCTTAAGATGTCATCTGCCAAGATACGACTGCCTGCCTTTCCGATAGTGCCACATTCATTTTGTTCTCCAGTTGTTTACCATAGAGGAACCCAAGCAAACTAGTCATTCTTAAAGGGATTGTTCACCTCAAAATGAGAAATCTGTCATCTTTTACTCACCCTCATGTTGTTACAAACCCATATAGCCTAACTGCATATCACAAAAGATGATATTTTGAAGAATGTTTCAGCTGTTTCATACAATGAAAGTCAATGGGACCAAAATAAAACACTCCTCTGACTTTCACTGTATGGACAAAAACAAAACGTTTTTTTTTTTTTTTAAATAGCTTCTTTTGTGTTCTGCGGAAGATTATAATAATCCAGCCATAAATTAAGCCATTCAGGTTTGGTACAACATGAGGCTGAGTGAACATTTTTGCTTATACTACAGGGTTGTTGAATGCTTGAATCTGATTGGTTGACGAACGTCCTAAGGTGTGCAATTATTTTCAGGAAAACGCACGGCTAAAGTGGTTCCAGGCAGGTCTTGACCGCATTACAGTTCCATATCACTTGCTTTCAAAAGGTCCTTAGAGCAGACAACGGCAAAAGAAACAAAACCCACAACGACACTGACCAAGCAATATAGGATAAAAACGACAAATTACGTTTTATTATGTATGAAAAGCGCACACACAGTACGGAAACACACTCACACAGAAACTGCTCTGACGATTTTCATCAGTATAATAGTTTAGCAACTTAAAAGCCACATGGTATTTCACACTAACGAGGTAATAACTGCGCTGTTCTTGAAGCAGATAAACTTGCAGTTTCGCTATTAGTAGAGACGCTGCCAAACACTGTTGAGAGACACAAAGACTTACAAACACTTCATCCCTCTCTCTAATATCTGCATTAATATCGCATTATTCTGCCATCAATGGCTCGGCCTCCGTTACGAACTCTAAAATGATGTTTCGGAATTAGCAACGGAGGCGTAGGATTAGATGCGAAAGAAATTAGTCCCTACACACAAGAGTGTTTTAAGGACAGAAACCTGACAAATGTCTTCTGAACAATGAATAACCACAGCATAAGCGGAATAATTGACTCCGTTGAATTATTGAAAAATAATGCACATCTGAGGTGTAACGGCCACTCCGCTTACGTCAATTATTCCTTATATGAACTAGCATCTAAGGAAGCCCTGTAAAATTTAGGTTCAAGTTCATGATTTACAAGGCATTGGATGAGTTGGAAGTACTAGTCGGAGCGCAAGAAAATGCAACAGAACACATCTTGGGATGTGCTTTTAAAACTATTTTTCACCTAACACAGTATCTTAAAAGCAATGCACATGTTGCCAAATGCTTTGAAAGAACAAATTTAGAGAGGCAACTTTTTAGTAGCACTAATTTTACATGCAGTACACAGTGAATATGACAACATTTAATTCAGTTGCTTCAATCCCATCCAGCTCATCCAACACGAGCAACACGAGTACATAGTGCAGCAGGAATCAGAGTTCACTGATCACGTGACGAGAGTAAGTGACAAGATGACTGACAAGACCATGGCGGAGGATTCGTTGCACAGCAGAGCCTAAATGTCTGATCTTGTGGGATGTATGCTCAGCAATGCTGTATGCGCAACTGCGAAATCGAAAGTAAAACGCGAGCATGCAAATCCCTGATGCATGCAAATATATCCCAATATGAAAGCTATCTTTGAGTTGTCAAAAGTACCGACTTCGGTCTTTTTGAAGTCTTTGATGACTATTTACAACGTTTTTACAGTGTTGATCATTGAAGCCAATCACAGACATATCCGGTGAGACGTGAAAACAATGGCCAATCAGGACCAATCAGTCAATCTGCTCAACAGCGCTCAAAGCGAATTTCAGTACCGGAATCGGTACTTTTGACAACTCGATTAGCGTGAGCTGTGTAGTTGTAACAATCTCTTAGCTCTGCATTATGCATAAGAAATATTAGGTCTCTATTTGCACTTTTTAAATATCGAGAGAGTACTTTGTTTATGGCTGCACTTACTGTTTGCACTTAAGACTAAGAGAAAACTATTATTCATTTTTATGTATACTGTTTTTATTTCTATAAATCAATTTGTGGAAAGGAGTTCAGTTAGCAGGTCAAAAGTTGTACAAGTTAATAAATCATGTACAGTTCTACGGTCTGAAGGGACTCATATGAAATCATACAGGAGAGAAGCCAGTCAGTCAGTCCATGGCAAAACCTTTTACAGTAATTCAGTACTGTTGTCTTTTACTGCATATGATAATTCATACTCAGAAATGACATACATTACAAGATGATTAGTTAAAACATTAACAAAAACATATTTTTTTAGCTATGTAAAAAGAGTAAAAATTGTTTCATTCTCTTGAACTCAACCTCGTGTCCCGTTCCGCCACACCCCTATTTATTAGATATTTAAAGACTTAAATAAATGCTTATTTGCTGAACGAACACCGTCAAAATAAAAGTCCCACATCAGCCAAGCAGAAAACTTTTGCGATGGCAATAATTTAAAAAAAATGCCAAATATTGATCGATATATAAATCGGTCGAACACTAGAAAAAACCTAAATAGCAAACTTCACAAATAAACTAGCTAGTCTTTTCTGATCTACTCCCACTTGGCTCACTTTAAATGTACAGATATCAAACGAACAAATACCCGATGTGAAATGGAGAATTTTTCTGCCTGACATCTCCTGGTAACAGCATCCCTGTGGATTTCTTGTTATCTTCCTGTCAGGGTGAGGAGCAGCACTAGCCACTCCGCGCAGTTCGCTCTCTTTATCATGACAGAAGCCTGGCTGTTGACTCGTTATAAGAGCGTGGGGTTTGACAGCGAGACAAACTGACAGGTGAACAGGACGCACTGAGCAGGAAGAGGCCGTCTGAGCGATTTAGCCATGTTTACCACAGAAACCTCGTTACCACACCTCAGCTACAGCAGGCAGAAACACACTGTTAGCTCTGCAGACAGACAGGCGTTATGCACTGTTAATTTGGTTCAATTGGCCACACGAGCAGAGCGCGGCGTAGGCAGAATATCAATTTTGGAAAGCTTGACGTTCCGCATCGATGAAAACAAGAAGGGAAAAGGTTTAACCACAAACAATGACACCATCTAAGAGGCATCGGTGCCGAAGCAAACACTACGATTGGCTCCTAACAGACGGAGCTCGTTGCCAATCAGATGCAGCGGTTGATTGAGTGGGCGGAAGGCCAAATGGAGCCCCGTGGGAAATGGGATCATCGCAGGGAGTTTCCCTTCATCCGACGGCCCTTAGCAACAGCCTCTCAGTGAGAAATCACCTGTTGCTAAGAGGATGGAGAGATGCACATCCTAGCAACAACAGAAGGAGCGACTCCCTCTTTCCTGGTTGAAGAGCGAGAACAGAAAGATGTCTACGTGCCACACACACAACAAAGCAATTATGAGCGCTGAGAAGAAGAAAAAACAGGTACAAAAACAGTCTGAAAGCTCACAGCGCTTGATAAAACCACACTGTCAAATGCAATCTGCAGGAAACAAAAAGCCCAATATGCATAATTTTCACACAGATATGCAAGTAAGTAACACGCATCTATTTACCTGTAAGACGCCTCTATCCGGCTCAGCGTTGTGAGATGAACGCGTGTGCATGCATTGCTGTGAATGTGAAAGCGTATGCGTGTGTGAGCGTGTGCATCTGCTGAGCAACAGAAAGAGAGAGCCTTGGAAAGGAAGCAAGGAGTGGTAACCTCAACAACACCTGTGAGCAGTTGCTAGCAACCAATAGTGTGTGTTTTCAGTATGTCAGCAGACGCTCTGGGCTAAATATGGAGACCTGACGATGGTGAGAAAAAACAAAACAGACTGTAACACATCACTGTTACAAGACCACCTAAGCACTTACTACTACAAAAACAAGCAGAAATTAATATATTAAACACTTGGTATTATTATTATTTATTAATGTTGCTGTTTGTTTTTAACATATATTGTATAGCAAAATAATTTATTGTTAATATTAGCAGTAACACTTGACTAGAGTGCTGCTCTTAAGTGCAGATAAAGATTAAGGACTTCACAGAAAAACTGTACCTCCAGGCTGTTGAGTTGAAAGTCATGTTTTACAACAACATCTGGGCTGTTAAAACAAGCAAATCAAAGCAAAGCAGACCCACGCCTACACGTTTGCACCGTCACCACAAAAACATGGCTAGTTGCTGTTCTAAACCCACCATTTTAACTGATCCATCAATGACTCAATAGTCAACACAAGAGAGAGTTAAGGCATTGAGACATGGACTAGTTCCTAAATCTGACCTACTGAAGAGAACACTGATAGAAACCACAACAGAGCAGAAGTGAAAATGAGATTATTGGCTTTAATCCTGGTGCCAATTCATAATTTCTTCTAGAGTGTTCACAATCAGATGTCGTTCTCGTTTGTTAGTAGGCTTCTCAACTCTATTGCAGTACCAGCAGTCACTGATGCTCCAATTCTCAAAAAACTGAATGACTTTTCATAGGGCTGCCCCTATCTTTCTAGTCGACTAGTAGTAGTTCATTTAAGCCATTAGTCAACTAATCGCACGTTTATGTTAATTTAATTACTTAAATATACTAGGGGGCAAGCATAAAGCTTGCAACAAAGCACTGGCAAAAGTAATGATTACGAATGTGTCGGGAAAAAAAATAGCAAGTTTATATAAAAGTTTATTATTATAAAATAACAGTTTTGGTTCTTTTGTGAGATGCACTGAGACCGAGACGGCAGAAAACGCATCCTGCTTGTTTTCTTTATTTTACAAAAGCACATGTAAAATGCAAGCGGCCATGTAAAGTTGCTACTACTTACATGCTTCAAATGATAAGCCATATTTGAGGTCGATGGATGCTAGGCGAACGTTTGGATTTCCTGTCCGACATACTGTAATTCCCAGAAGGATCCGCCGTTAACGGTCTGTCGCTCATGGACTTTGCCACTTCCTGTGTTTTTTTTTCTGCGACTAACCGACAAAAAAAAAAAAAGACAAAATCTTTGTCTACTAAGTCTTTCTAGTCAACTAATGTTTAGTCAATTATTAGGGGGCAGCCCTACGCCAAATAATAGCGCACATTTATCTAGGTTGTTAAAGCGAGCGGACTTGTAAAGGTGCTACTACGTACATGTTTCAAGTGATAAGCCATGTTTGTTGATGAATGATAGGCGAATGTTTGGATTACGACCTGTCCGTCACAGACTGCATGATTTTGCCACTTCCTGCGGAGGTTTTGTTTTCTGCAACTAACCGACGAATTCCAATTTTGGTCGACTAAGCCTCTTCCCGTCGACTACTAGGGGGCAGCCCTAACTTTCCATTATTCAAAGCACTGTTAGTGTGGACACAGAGTATAAATGTATTATTAAAACAGAACAACATGAAATACAGCACAGGGCAGACACCACAGCATTTAGGCTGTTACTCTGCTTTTGCCCCAGTTTCTCTAAGATGGATGAGCGCCAGTTCACCTCTGGGGTGCTCTCACTTTTCAGCCCATGCGTGAAAACAGACAATCCGAGAGGACAAAACAAGTGGAAGAGAGCATGTGGGGGGAAGGGGAGTGTTGAAGATGTGTTTGTGTGGCCTGGAAGAAAGAAAAAAAAAAAAACAGCCAAGTACCGCTCTGAGTAATCTGACCTCAATGCAAGCAAGAGCAGAGAGGAAAATCTCCCCTACAGACAGCATAACAATCAAGATAGTGTTTCCTGCGTGGGAAAAAGAAAAAAAGACGAGTCCTTGAAGCATACAAGTATTCAGGGCAAAACAACCTGCATTAAGCCAGATGGTAGATCATCAGTCTGCCCAGAAAGAGCAAGAGACCTCAGATTGCCTGATAACCACACAAGCTTTAACGGACGGCTTAGCATCTATTGATTCCATAAGGAAGTGCACGCTAAGCTGTCTGGAACAAAATGAGATTCAAAGTGAAGGCTAACAAACAACTCTAAGTAAATGCACATTAGACAGCGAGTCTACGCACTTCATCTCAGCCCACTTCGTCCAATCGGCCGCAATCGTTACAGAAACATGATACGCTCAGCTTCAGCAAGACCTGGTGGAGCTTGCTTTCCAAAAAAAGAAGTTTTAATTTATTTTATCATATAAAATAAAAGGGATGGGTTTACTGGCTGGAAATGGAATTGACCACAACCAGTTAACTACTACGTAAGGTGGCGCACAGATGGGAACTTCAACTGGGGGACAGCGATCCAGTGAGGTTGCAAACTTAAAGCCCGCAAAGTCTCGTTTCTTCATTTCACGAGACTGCTTGTGCAGATTATAAATGTCTGGAAAATAATGGCTGTTGAACAGAGTCTTCAGTTAAACCCCTCTATGTTGAAAACTCGTTATGAATTAAAACATGGTTTGGCCAGGAAAATTAGCTTCAACTAAACTTAGCCTGTTGCCTTATACAAAGACAAGAAAGCAAAATTGATGTGTGCCTTAATGGGATTATGGTTTGATAAATGCAAGTTTTACATGAGGGCAGCAAGAATGCACAAACATATGGCTGGATTGTCTTTTACGTTAAGATATGTATAGCAGTAAAGGATCTAAGGTGCTACATAAAGCCCAACTAGCAATGAAATTCTCTGTAATATTCCTGTATGGAGGTCACGATCTCGACCTCAGACAATTTCCACCACCGAGACCTAGCTCTGGCTTCTCAAAGTTTGTACTGCACCATTTAAGCTGTAGGCGTAAGTGGAATGAGTCAGCAAAAAAGAAAAACACTTCAAGTTCAAAATGCTTACGAACCCCCACGACACAGTCACAACAATCAAATTCACTTCCAGATTTTCAGAAGTTACACATTAAAACTGCTGAAGAAAAAATTTCTAGGCCACAACCAAGTCCTGCCCACATGACCTCAGGTCATTCCATATAAGCAGAGCTGATTACAATAATAACCCACATTCAAGGTCAGTCACTGGTGCACTAGCAGTAGGGGGTGGAATGAGGGCAGGGTGGGTCAAGAGAGAGCTGATGGAGATAAGAAGCCCTGAGGGACTGAAGAGAAGAAACAGCTCTTGAAATTTGGCAATGTGGACTGAACAGGGAACTGGTGTTAGCTTTAGAATGTTCCAGAGGAGATTAACTTGTCTAAATGTTGGATAACATCCCAGCACATGCCAACAATCACAAACAGATTTGGGATTTAATCTTATTTGTAATCCTATTCGTCAATGACCAATGATCTGTAATTAACATTTTATTTCTAAATGAGCCAGTGCGAATAGCCAGAGCGATATTTTGTATCTCAGGTTAGACATTGCGGACATACTTCCTCAAACCTCATCTACTGCCTACATAGGTAGCCATCTTCTAAGGGTGCATGGTAACTGATCTGGAACACTCTAAATAGGCATAAAGTCAATGATACATAAATAGTGCTCATCTTGTAAACTGCATGAAAAACTTGACTAACAACTGATTCCAAGAGTGCACAGTACACAAAAAAAAAAAAAAAAAACCTTTAAGATCCATTTCTGTTAAACAGTACCATATAGTATGCTGGTATGCTTTTATTTTGACTGTGTATGCTTTTTGTCATCAGCAATAAACAGGCACTAAATAACATTCATTCCAGCTGTTGCCGGATATCTGCTAATCAGGAGAACTGAGACGGCACAAGGTTAACAGCAGCAACCTGCATGCAAAGCCTAAAGGCATCCGACTGAACAAACAACCCTGGACTCAATGGCTTGAATGTTGGCACACAATGAGTTTATCCACGAAGAGGACAGGGGATGATAGCAGATTACGATTAGGCTAACTCTGCTATGTTGTGAAATGCAAGCAAAACAGTGGTGGAATCAGGAAATCCATGCACAATGCTATAAAAGGAAACATAAGAAATTAGTCAAACTGCAAACAACATTCAAATAAGAGACAGAGATTTAGGGGTCATGTATACAGATAACCATAACCATATCAGCATAAAGCAAACTGTGAAAATACATGCTTTGTCTATTCTGAGGTTCAGAGTCAAGAATGAAAATGATTCATGGTTACAAAATTAATTACCAGTGCTTAGAGTAAAATTTGGCTGGAAAAAGGGGGGGAAAAAATGTCTGAACAAGAGAGGCCAAAGTGGGAGGACATTTCAGGCAAGGCGGAGTTGACCCTTAGACCATGATACTTTTTCCGCCCCACCACAAATCTCAGCTGCCAGACCTTACATAACACACAAATTCGCTTCAACCTGTCTTTAACAACCACATGCTTACCTCTCAAATCGGCTTGAGAACCACAGACTTAAAAAAAACAAAAAAAACAACCTCCCTCCTTTTCTCTCCTCTCACATTCTTAATTTACTTCACCTCCCACCTTGTCCTCCCTCTCTTTTCCTCCTTTTTTCCCACCTACTCAAACAGCCCTCTCTCTAAAGGATCCCTGAGTAACTGACACCGCTCTTGAATTTTGAGAGCTGTGGCACAAGGACACCGCTTGTTCGCCCAACAGCAGGAGGAGTGAAGGGGTAGAGAGGGGGGAAAAAAGCTCCCTGGGTGCTTTTGACTTGGCAGGGTTTGGAGAAGCTCTTCAGGCAGAGTTTATCTGCTGGGCTCTGGCAGTCAGCCGACACTGCTGGTGTGCTGTGGGCTGCAGGGGGGTTGAATACTGCATCCTCAGTCAGCGACGAACCTGTCACTTACAGTGAGCTATCTGCAGAGATTTAGAGAGAGAGAAGAAGAAAAATGGAGAGAGAAAGAGAGAGAGAGCAACAACTATTTATAGCCTCTCAAAGGCTTCCTGTTACTGTTCAGCAAAGCAGGAAGGAGGGGCAAACTCCCAGAGAGGAAGAGTGAGGCATAGAAGGGTAATGAGAAATAGAAAGAGACTTATCCCTCTGCTTTCATCCACACAGGAAAACATGACTACCCATCACCAGTCAGCGAATAACACCAAAGACCATAAGCCAGTTGCAGCAAGCTCCTCTATTGATAATACTCTTACAAATATCACTATGGGTCTTCTTTAAGCAGTTTATTGTAGGCAACCACAGGTTTTGTATCAGGATTATGGATGGAATGAAACAGAAACATCATAATCATCTTAGTTGATAGATTGAAAAACTATGTATCACAATTTTTATCTTACTACAGGCCTAATATATCAACCAAATTTCACACAAACAACAATCCAATTACCCATTTACAACAAAGCTACTTCAGGAATATAAACACTATTCTACCTCAGACTTTAATGCAGATCTGAATTCAGAGAGACAACAATAATTACACATTTGCCTCTGAAGCCCTGCTCAGAACCTATGCTGTGAATCTAAAACTCGCTAACGCTTTGCATGCACTCAAATTTTTGCATACAGAGAAGTGAAGTGAGGTCTAAATACTTTTAGCAGGCAAGGACAAACCCTGAGCAAATTGTGTTCAGAAAAACAAAAAGAGAGAAAGCAAGAGGGAAATTAAGGACCGCAGGTCCCCTGTAAAGTTAGCGACAAGCCACGATGCTTACAATCATCATTACGCAAATCCTAGCTGCCCATCAAGTCCAAGAATGTTTTCTCCTTTATAAGTGACAGGTAAGAAGAGGCATGAAGAGACACTGGGAGTGAGGCAGTGGCTGATTAAAGATGAGCGTTTGTGTGTGGTTTCACCAATCCATGAGCATCCTTCAACAAAGAGCTCTTTGGTAGATGCCGTCCACAACACCCTTGGGTAGACCGTGCCCACAATGTTCTTGGGTATCCACAACATGGACTCTAAAATGAGAAAATCTCTTTTACACTCTTGGTCTGCCTTTCTCAGAAAGAAGCCTCCATTTGATGACCTCGTTAGTTCAAGCACTTAATCCGCTAATGCCCAGATAAAACTAAATGAGAGAGGATGGGAGGAGGGAAGTAGGAGACAGGGAGGGGTGAGAAAGTAAGTGGAGTAGGAGGGGAAAGAGAAGTTACGACAATGACTAATATGCTGCAGAGCTAAGAGAAAATTCTGGCCACCCGCTTGAGCCCAGATTCAACAGCCCATGGAATAATGGGAAGGTGCTGCATCCACTGAACACTTTCGGTATCGATTTAAAAAAAACAAAAAAAAAAAACAAAAAAAAAAACAAAAAAAAAAAAAAAACATAAGGTTAATGAACTATGATGGGGTTAACAATGACAAGATGTTTGTTAATAGATCTGACATCCAATGATTGCAAAGGAATTTTAATTGCATATATTCCAAGAGGAGATCTCAAACACTGCCAAACTCAAGTCAAGAGGTTGTAAATTCCCCAGCTCAAGATATTCTTGGTTTTCCTAAAACTCCTGCCTGGTTGAGCTGATAATTGAATAACCATTCCATAGCTCTGGAATTCTGGTTAAGGTCATAATCACCTATGAATTCTAGAAGTAACTCTTAGAGCTTAGCCATGAAACACTGCAATCTGCAAGCACCAACTCTCTTGGCTCAGAAGAAAAACCCATTTTCCTCTTGTGAGGCAGATCCTTAAGAGGAAAAGGGGTTTTATCTGAGAACTCAGCAACTCCACCATTTCATCCAGAGCCAAGGGATCAATTTGCAGGTCAGAGAGACTAGAAAATGAGAACCCAGAATGCCTTCTTGCACTCAGTAAAGAGGTGAATCACAGATTACAGAGAGAGAGAGAACGCAAGCGAGAGCGAGAGAGTCTGGCTTGCCTCCAGAACAGACTTTGAGGACTTTGATGTGGCCTTTCCAAGGCTAAGGGTCAGTACTTGTTGCACCCCCTGTAGTTATTTCAAACAAAGTCACACACTGTGCAATGAAAAACAGCTCTTCCTTCTGAGGTTGATTATCATTGTTGTTGAAGTCGTTAGCTGGATGCAATCATGCAAACAGTGACCAACAGCTCCATTTGTTGACCGGGAAAAAATGTTTTCTGTTTGCCTGATTTGAGATAGAGATGCAAATATTTATGATAATGTTATCATCATACCACAGGGGTTGCATTTGTGAACTAGAAAATACCTGCACATGGGCATTACCAAAAAAAGCCCAACAAGAAAACCATCAAACTTCATATAGACTTTGCTAATAATGGCAGGTCTATTGGCTGGCAAAGGAAAAGTTCCTCTTCAAGACATATTTTTACTTGTCTTACAACTGTTGCAGGCCAACAAGCCTTAACTGTTCCTTCATTTTTGCAAGGTTTTAGCTCATTTACTAGCATGACAAATAATCCCAGGTACCTTTGATTGAATTCCTCCCTTTGACTCTAAACACACAAATTCTCACCTAGAGAGAAAGAGGAAACTGTAGCACCTGTAAAGTGCACACAGCTGATGAACATAAAATACAAATCAAGAGAAAATCAATAACATCTGAATGAAGTAAACTTCCACCCTTCCTTCCTAAACAAGCATCAAGAGAAGAAATGGAAAGAATTTTTTTGCTCATTATCCCTCTCCTAACTGCAACATTGCCAGTGCATGTCATTTAGGAGTCTTTAATATCGCTTTCATCCATGTGATTAACAAAGAGCTACTTTTGCCTGTCACTCCACTGTCACTTGCCTGTCATGAGGGCTGATAAAATATTTACACATCAAGCATTTCTTCTTTGAGCCGCTAAACGAATCTGGTGTATATATGTCCAAACATCTCCATTTTTGCCAAGTTAAGACAGGTAGATCTACAGAACTTTGATGAATAGCCAGATTTATTATGACCATTCCTCAGAGAAGGCTGCAGTATGAGGACAGTTTCGAATATGAATTACCAGCATGCTGATTCGATCTCAGCAGGCAGAGAGAGACAGCAGGGCCTGAATACCAATACACGCTTCCTGGATCAGGACAAGGACTTGATTACTGATGCCTGTCAGGAGGAGTGGAAAAGTCCTTAAGTGTACTCTGGAGGGAAGCCTGCAGGCAAGCACTCCAAAAGTGAGAGAGAGCTGCTTTCAATCAATTCTGACTCAGAGAGAGAGGAAAAGGGAGCAAAAGAGTGAAGACTTTAGGTAAAAGAGCAAGAAATATATGTACTGGGGTTCAGAGCGACTGCATTCAAAACAGTTTTGACCTACAGGACCATAAATAAGACAAGTTAATTCAGGCACAAATGATGACAGGTGGCCCATCTTTTAGGGCTCAGCACCTTTGCTCTGCCAGGAATGGTAGGGAAATATGATTGTGGTTTTAACCACAGGGCTCTCTGGGTGTCTAACAAGGACAAATCCTCCTCAAACCAACCAGCAGAGCCTGATGAAACACAAGAATGTCAAAAATTATGAGGGAGGCTGCGCCTGCTCATTTTTCAGAACACATTGAGGGGTAAAGATGGGGGAATACTGCTTTCTCTACCCATGATGGAAGCAACTTTGTGGTGATTTGTAGGGTCAAACCCTCCCCTCTTCTGCCGGGCATAAAACCCTGGCCAAGTGCCGAAAACTCTTCTCTGCAGCTCTGTGGAATTCTGGAGAAGACCTGAGGTCATGCATTTGAAACTTTTAAAGGATAGAGAAAGATTCCATTAGTGTTTTTTGTTTCATTATGAGGGCAATAAATTCAGCCAAATGCAGCTGACCCCATTCCAGAAGATGCACAATGTGTGAGTGCCATATAAAACCTCTTTAAACAAAAGTGTGGATCTACAATCGGTTTTAAAAAAAAATAAATAATAATAATTCAGTCACCAATCACAGATAAGACATCTTAAAGCAAGTTACTTAAGGACTGTCTAAACTCCAGAATTTGGCAAAGATATGGAATACATTATACAGGTTCTTCTGGTTCAGTTCTGCATAACTGAATTAAGAGAAAAAGCATCCAATGTTTCTTAGTTCACCTCTACAACTCTCAGAAACTTGTCTCTGTCCATCTTGCAGACATTTGATATAAGGCTCTGATTCATGGCTCCTTTAAGAGTCCATTTGCTGGGATAATTGGAATAACTTTTTTTGAAGGAAAAAAAAAAAAAAAACATCGAGAAGATACCTGAATTTCTGTGCCTTTTCGAATCAGGGTCCTCTTTACAATAGCCTGATACAGCGTCTACAGATGGATGGCCGGGCATGTGACAAGGTACCGCTGACGGGGCCCGTCTGGCTTGCTGCTTCCAGGAAGCCAGATTCCAGGGCGCTAATCCAGAGAGACTCAGAGGCCCAGAAATGCCATCAGGTCCCTTGGCAGAGAACACATGCCCACTTTGTGTCCCAGCCTGCCATCGATGAAGTGCTGTAGGAACGCGAGCCCCTGCACAGTTCCCCAAGTGGGAACCAAAGCACCCCTTGTTTATTCCTCTGCATAAAGCCATCGAGTAGGTGGAGTGGAGAGGTTGAGGATTTTGGAATGAAGAGACACTGGCTGGGTTGGGGAAAGAGTGGGGAGGTTAACGGCAATCACATGGGAATCTGAATGGATCAAGGGGTTCGGTATGAGGCTTTTCATAGTAGTGCAGTCCTACTGAATCATTCAAGCTTTTCTCAAACTGTAACAAATCTTCTTTTCAATGCGGTGGCTTCTGTCACACTGCACTTTGTTGCAACTGTTAACAATTGATGTTTTTTACTTCAGAAACAGACAAAGACTGCCTCTCTGTTTCACAGTTCAGAGTGTAAGCCCAGAAACTACATGGACACAGGTTTGGAAGATAAACCATGAACTGAAAACACATTCCACAGTTGAGCAGTCACTGCGTGCAATGGCTCTCGCAGTTCACAGAATGCTTGACATTCTCTAACACACAGCGCGCAGGAGGCCGGGGGGCCCCTTCATGCTAACACCTCATAAATCCCTCCATT
Source organism: Elopichthys bambusa (assembly GCA_037101425.1). NCBI lineage: Eukaryota > Metazoa > Chordata > Actinopteri > Cypriniformes > Xenocyprididae > Elopichthys > Elopichthys bambusa. Next base: position 1,352,632 of record CM074455.1, read on the forward strand.
CCTCCCCCCGACTGCACCTTCAGGGCCTTACGGATACAAGGACAATTAAGTAAGAAAAAGAAAGAGAGTGAGCAACAGATAACATTGAGGAACAGCAGTGAAAACATGCCAGAGTTTTCAGATTTGTGCAACAGTCATTCTGAAAGATGTTTTTCCACCTTTCACAAATAGAGAAAACATACGCACTTCATCAGAACAAGACTTTCAACTGCACGGCTGCAAAATGCAGAGCAATTAATAGGTTAACCAAATGTCTGACAGAAATGAGACACACCAAAAAAAAAAAAAAAAAAAAAAAAAAAGTGTCACTGACAAATGAAAAGTTCAAAGAAAAAAACTAAAAGGTTGAAGTACCACAGTGATTGTATCACATACCATGGTACATATAAAATATTTATATACTGTGGTATTTTTGTCAATAAAGCATTTCAAAGAGCAATGTGGTACTATTATGGTACATGGTAATACTATGGTACATTGTGGTACTTTTTCAGCGGTGAAATGTAGCATGGAGAGGGGGAGGACCATGGATTTGCATAATGTGCATTTGCATACATGCATAAAATGTGTGTCTAGCCTTTGAGAGAAAAGGACAATGCAACTAAAACAGATTTATCCTGCTGTTTGCAGTCATCATCTCTTCAATGCACATGGAGGACAAGAAAAAAAATTCTTTAGACACTTAAATAAACACTAAATGACATATAAAGCAAGCAAAATAAAATAAAAAAACTCAGATAAAGAATAGGGGAACAAGGGTTATAAACAAAGCTCTGCCATCTTGCTTAAGAATTCATACAGCATTTCTGAAAACTTTTCGTTTGTTTGGAGGTAAAGTTTGGGTCCTGTCAGGAGAGATGAGGTGAGACAAGCAGCAAACTCTCAGAGAGCCTGAACCAAACTGGCACCTGCCTTTAAACATTTATGCCTGATGCATTTTTAACACACAACATAAAAAAGGCATGACTCGGTTGTTTTCCCTTCACTCTCCTTCCGAGCTTGCTCACATACACAGACACAAACACACACACACACACACACACACACACACACACACACACCTGCATTTTAGAGCAGTCAGAAAAACTTGAGTGATGCCACAGCTGCGGAAATGCTGGGTAAACGGTCAAGTCTGTCTTACTAAAATCAGAACTCTTGCGATTCAAACTCTGTGCTGTTTTGGTTACTAACTACTCATGACACAGCTCATTTGCATGAATTTGAACAATTGGCAGCTCAAATTATAAATAAATGTCTTGAGGTGACTCTGTTGCTGCAAATCGCTTTCAGTGCAAACGCCCCTTCTGAAGACCCTCGTTTCCTAGAAGAAAAAAAACATTCCTTCTTTTTCCTCAGTAGCGGTAGACTTTCAGGCCAGTGCAGTAATCTCATTAAAGCAGACTTCTCTGCGAGTCCGACCTCATCAGGCCAAGACAGACACTGGTGTAGTGGCGGCTCGCCGGATGGCTGTTAACCTGACAGCGCACCTGTCAGTGTACCTGTCAGAGAGAAAGCTAAGTTTTTCCACAGTCAATCACTGGACCGGGCAGATACATCAGAACCAGAGGGAGATATGACACCAGCCGAGCTCATTATCAGTGTGAGGTATGCATGCTGTAAATGAGAACATTGGCAGCACCAGCCAGAGCTTTTAATGTCGAAAAAGGGGTTCAATTTAGATGCTTATTAGCATGCAATTAGCATAGTGTCTGACGCCAAACAACTGCTTAACACAGCAGCAATAATCATAAATTAAATGTATTTTCTTTAAGTGTTCTTAAAGAAATAATTTTAAAAAAGCTTGCAATCTCAGGCTCTGAGAACAAATTGGCTTATAAAAAGATGACTACCCACAAACCCCTAGCGGTTTTCAGAGCTCTTACACAGCTGTGGATTTGTCTAAAAATAGCTCAGATTTGAGCAGGGCATTAAGTGTGATATCCTCCTCCTAAAAGGCACCGATTGTTCTCTGATAAATAATCTGATGTCAGATTCAGTTTCTAGACCAAACACAACTGGGGCAGAAGTAAATTCAAGCAAATCTGCACAACAAGGCTTGCCTTTAATGAAGACATGGATATACAGCATTTATAGATAGCATGTGATATGGATTGTGTTACCATTTATCAGATCTCCATATTAGGAATAAATTGACTTAAAGGAACTATACAGTAAAGCTTAAAAGGGACCTAAAATGCCCCTTTCACAAGATGTAATATAAGTCTCTGGTGTCTCCAGAATGTGTCTGTGAAGTTTCAGCTCAAAATACCCCACAGATCATTTATTATAGCTTGTCAAATTTGCCTCTATTTGGGTGTGAGCAAAAACTTGCTGTTTTTTTGTGTGTATGTGTCCCTTTAAATGCAAATGAGCTGCTGCTCCTGGCCCCCTTTCCAGAAGAGGGTGGAGCTTTAACAGCTTTAACAACAACAAAGCTGGAGAATCTCACGCAGCCAAAATGACGATTTTGAGTAGTGGTGTTCAGCCTTACATTGTTCAAACACTGATGGAGAGACTCAGGAGGAAGTTACAACTTTTAGACGTTTCTGAATGGTTAGTGGATAAATTTATGTAGTTGCTGTGGAGTTGATTCAACTCATCGACAAGCATGTGCCGTCACGTTAATCCAGTGTTGAACTGACCCACGTTTGTGAAGCAGTCCGGCGTAAAATGACGGCATGGCAAAAACACTGTACGACAACTCCTGTACAAAGGCCTTCTGAAGCGAAGCAATGGCGTTTTTGTAAGAAAAAGATCCATATTTAAAACTTTCCAAATTATAATAACTAGCTTCCGGCAAACTGCCAAACGCATTGAGTCGCGGCGGAAGAATAACCCTTGACCTGACGCATGATGTAGGAGTATTTGTAAGCTTAGACGCCTCTCGCGGGTTAAACAAAGTTTTAAATATGGATATTTTTCCAACAAAAAAACCCATCGCTTAACTTCAGAAGGCCCGCTGGAGCCGTATGGACTACTTTTATGATGGATGGATGCACTTTTGTGTGCTTCAAAATCGCACCCCCCATTCACTGCCATTATAAAGCTTGGAAGAGCCCAGATATTTTTTAAATATAACACAGATTGTGTTCGTCTGAAAGAAGATAGTCATATACACCTAGGATGGTTTGAGGGTAAGTAAATCATGGGATAATTTACATTTTAGGCTTAACTAATACTTTAAACTTAACAAAAGCAGGAAAATTTGAAATGTGTATTTGAAAATTTAAGTACTTAAATCAGCAAAACTAAAACTGCAATAAAAATTCAGAGACATTCTGCGCATAGGCTTTTACATTTTAGGGAAAAAGCAAAAGGCAAGAAAAAAAAAAAAAATACACTAAGCCAATGCATCTGGCTTCTCTTTTTGTTAACTCAAAAAAAAAAAAAAAAAAAAAGCAAGCAGGGGGGCCAGTCCAGACTTATCCAATAGGCTCGCATGTAATGCGATGGCCTCCTCGGTCTGAGCGTGTGACAGCCTGTGGTGAGGCTGGATCGGGCCTGCAGCAACTGGATTGCAGAGAGGAAGGAGAGCGAGAGTGAGGTAAACAGATGAATAAAACATTGTGGTTTTGTGCAGCCCTGACCTCGGTTAACACCACGCTGTTTACACACAAGAGCAGTGTGAAACGGTGAGGGGAGTGGCACACATTCACACAAAAGCACAAAGACGTTGAGCATGAAACAGATATGCTCATGTTCTCCTTTCAGCGCACAATCAATGGATTGACTCACAAAGTTCCTCTGTCTTGACCCATTTATAGACCGTCGTCTGTTCTAATACAAGCGTGTAAACTGGAGCCCATGAGAAGAGACTATTCACAGGGTTATCAGGGACACGCGATTGTTTAAAACTTCACTCATCCTACTTAAATAAAATGAGGACATGTTCGCCAACCGTTTTAATAACAAAAAAACTTTTAAAGAGCTGTAGGAAAACAAGACTGGTAAAATTAAGACTGCAACTTTGAACATTTTTGTTGGTCTATAAATGTCAGTGAGGATCTCGCACCATGAGTGTTGTGTTAAAACAACACGTCAGGTTAAAAATAGTTCAAACGTATCTCAAGACCTCTTCCTGTTCCAATCAGATGTGGACGGCCGACTGACAGATGGAGTCAATCATTCCAGTCTACACTGGAAGCGACAACAAAATGATCTCCGCTATCGCAAAGCTTGTAATGTAGATACCTTCATTGATAATAAATGCATCACAATGCATTGTTTGCTTCCAGTGTATTACCACATACTCCCTGGAAAACAGATTAGTGTGTCGTTCCTGTTTGCGTTCAATCAAAGAATTTTGGGTTTGGGTACTGCACTGAGAGAAAAAGATGAAAATTCAAGTATTATGTTAAGTTTAAATGCCTTCATTGCAGATGTAAGTCAAGTCCGTTTTCTGAATGCTACAGCTTTGTCTCTTGAGTTCTTACCCTCCTAGCTGGCGGTGTATGTTGTCTGGATGTCCTTTGCTTTCATAACTGCAGCTCAGGCGAGTCTTTTTCTCTCTGTTTGAGCCGTAGACGGGACAGCATGGGCGTTTCCTGGCTTGCAAACCCAGGGGCCTAAAATACCCAGGGGCAGCATTCACAAATTGTGCGGTGAGCGAGTTTAACAGCCTCTCCGTTCAAGAGCCGAGACGCTGTGCCAAAGTTACATGAGGGGTGAGAGAAAGGGGAGGAACTACAAGAGGGAAAAAAAAAAAAAAAAAACGCAAATGTGAGACAGGGAAAGAAATGAGATGAGAAAAGGTCACTGCCGACACTCATGTAAACACCAGCAAAGGATTTACAGTGTGGCAAGAAACCTCTCGTGGCGGAAAAGACACAAAGAGACTTGGAACCCCGGCCCAGGAGCAAAAGACCCAAAATGAAGAGACATTCCAGGAAAAGACGGACCTCCCCTCCTCTCCCAACTGGAAAAGCTTTGTTTTAATGGAGTACAGGCTTCCTGGCTGCTGTCAACTTGGGAATGGTCTGGGATAAGAAAAGGGAGGTTGCGGATCTCAGAAACCAGCCGTGAATGGGTTTCTTTCACACTGTCCTGCTCATGTTTTGAGTCTCGTTTTGTTCTTTATTTACCCTTTTTGGAAGACGTCAACAAATTTTACTTCAATAATTTGGCGTATTTCTGAGTTGAATGGAATATTTAGCGAGAAATAATAAGGGGAGGTACTTGATTTCATCCAAAGTGATTGTGAAAAGTAGGCTATTATATCACTGCCCCGCCCACAAGGCTTTGCTTACATCAGCAAGAGAGAAAAGTCATTTATTTTGCCAAATATTATGGTTTATCTTGCAAAACTAGTGTCCGCAAACCCCTGGTGGTTCAGGTGGGAACTGCAAGGGGTTTGATTAATGAAAATCGAATTCGTTAAATCATCAAGTAAAATTAAAATAAACCATTTTAAAATTAAAACAATTGAAATGCCACACCTGCAGAACAAAAGATGTCATGTGGCAGACCGATTAACCAACATCAGATAACAGTGTTGCGTTAAAATATTAACTCAAAATCTACTTTAAATTAATATTTAGGTTAAAATAGTTCGACTGACAAAAACGGTTTGGGAATCCCTGCTTTATATTAGCACACTGTGGAATCAACATTTACAGACAAATTAGATCCCTTAACGTGATGAAAAATGAATAAAAATAAAACCTGTAAAACTTAGCCTACTTGTGTCTTCTTCCTCCTCTCATTTACCCTCTTCAAACATGGCCGCCAACCTGGCAGAATGCGCACGTGCAACAGCCTCACACACACGCTCATACATACACATGCTAAAACACTGTCAACGGCAAAGAACAGAAAACTGAACGGCATCTCTGCACTGAAAACCGCATTTCCTTGCAGCAGCATGGATCTTACCCTCCCTTCGCGCGTTCGCTCTTCTTCCCTCCCCCTCCACTCTCCTCTCACTACTCACGCACAGAGACACGGAACGAGGCGCGTTGGAAATGCACTGGCTGACAGCGAAGGACAGCTGCTCTCTCTCGCTCGCTCTTCCCTTCCCCCACAGCTCGCCCCACACACACACTCTTACAGCGCTAAGAGACAGAGCGAGCACATGAGGACGGGAGGGAGAGAAGATGGAGAAAAACAGGAGGGAGGGGAGAGGCAGCCATGAAAGGGCTTTGTTTCGCATTTCTCTGATGGCTTTTGCAGGCCTCGCCGTCAGCTTGACACGATAGCAAGATTCAAATTCTTCATCATTTGAGGGCAAATTCAAAAGATCAGAATATGCCAATTCGTTTATGTAATTTCAATATTAATTAAATAAAAACAATGACATGTAGCCTTGAAGCAGGGATGGGGAATTAAATGATTCTTTCAATACATTATCTTTTTTTTACTTTTTAAATTAAAAATACCATTTATTACAACAAAACTCTAAAGGTCTTTGCACACCGAGTCCGAAACTGTATGCGTTTTTTCGTATTCCCCATCCTAAAAATTCGTCAATCCTAAAAAGTCGTATTAATCAATCCGTTGAGAAAAAAAAAAAATTCACAAAACAATACAAAATGGAGTCTTCAAGCCATCTTCTGGGTCCATCCAATCCTGAGATCACGTAGAGAGGAAGGAGAGTTCCACCTCCTTATCAAGGAGTTGCGGGATTATCCTGAGCGATTCGATGTTTATGTCATCAAGAGTCATTCGATCGTGAATCAGCACAGGTAGTGTTTTTTTGTTTGTTTTTTTTAAATAAATAAATAGAAAATAAAATAATATTAAAACAAAATTTCATTTGTTGTTTTAAATGCCTAAAGTAAATTTAGGCATCATAGCATTATAACGTACAGAACGAAAAATGGATATTCCCCCATATAAAAATAGCATTAAACAAAAAAAAAAAATCAATAAAAAGTAGCATTTATTAAGAGTCTTTTGGATTGATTTTGAATGTCAGTCCGTTATTGTATATAAGAATGGAATAAATGAAGGCGAACAAACAAACATTAAAAAGAATCTGTTCAAAAGAGTGATTGGATCTTGAATCACAACACTGGTTGGGCTGTTGTATGAATCATTCAAAACGAATGTTATAAAATCTTTCAGTACCCCTTTGTTTTAACAAAATGGAACTGGTTCTGAATAAGAATACTTCTCAGTTCCCAACCCAACCTTAAGCTGAACTGGAATCAATGACGATGTATCATTGAGTAAGAGTAATAGTAATAGTGATGGTTGCCTTAGCAAACACTGCTTAATTATAAAGAAAAAAAAATGACTTGGCTGTCAGAGTTAATGGCTGAATCACTAAGCAGTAAAACAGACAGAAAGAGAGAGAGAGAGAAGAAAGGCCATCACGACTCAACGGTTCCTACCTCCCCGTCTTTATCTCCCACTAGATTTATTGGTGAGGATGTAACAATTACGCACAGGCAAAACAAGCAGCCCAACGTGAATTTTTCAAAAGGAAGGCACTCCAACATCAAGAGAGAGACTGTGCTCAACGCCATCGCATAATGATAAACGGGAACCTAATCCTGTTTTTGGCATGTCAACCAGGATTACACCAAAACTACAGCCTTCCGAACCAACGAAAGCCATCCCATACGGAGATCGCCTCGGGGAACACATTTCCTCCAAATAACGAAAGCTTAAGAAGTGTTAAGAGGGGAAAAAATAACCTGGGTATTTACCAGCACAAGATCAACCCTCTGACAGGGAGAAAAAGAGAAACTATAAATCAATCCGTGTTCCTGTCAGCATCCCTTAAAATGGAGCGTGTGGGCTGACAGATCGGTACCGCGCACTGTTACTGTGGCACTTGTGCCGACGAGGTTTAAAATAAGTACACAGCACATCACGCTAATCATAACGCATCGGGCGTTTACACCAAAGCTGGTGTGTTTTGATAAGGTTCTAGGAAACAAAAACAGCTGCCAAGAACAGCTCGAAGAAAAGCTTAATGCGTCTCCAGGGATTATGAATGTGCACTCTCGAACGCTTAAGACCCGAAGGGACGGGACTAAAAAAAGAGTCACCTTTAAAGCAACAATACTTAAAGCAAACAATCAGCAAAAAAGCTCATATGGTTTTACAACAGTTAAAAGCCTTAAATTAATTACAAGCAAAACTAATCCATCGACTGTCAAGAAAAACATAGCAGAGTAATACAATCGCGTGGTTTAACTAGATTACATTTCCTGAAGAAAACCTGACTGGTGCTTGGCTATACAAAAACCTTGTACGTGATAGCACAAAATTTGCGGTACAGTTATCTCTAAACGAGAATAGTGTTAACATTAATCATTGAAGCAAACAAACTCCTCTTTCAGGAGGCTTTTCTGTACCGGTGATACTATCATGTACAGACAAAAGTGTTGCATCACACTCAGATCTTTAAATCTGGATTATCTTGAGATGGTTTATTCACTGGCCGTCTAACAAATCCACTGAGCTGTAGTCTACAATGGCAGCATATTCCCCACTTGAGCCAATAACAAATGGCCAGCAAGGGTGTGAACCCGACTCAAGCGGAGATCCAGATGTTGGAAAACATAGTTTATGGGCAGCAAAGATCCCAATATTAAACATTTGCACACACGACGTAACCCTCAGAAAGGATTTCCTGGATCGCCATCCAATGGAGCAATAAACTTAGCAACTCACGTCAGTCAGAGTTACGACCGTGCGCTCTGATCTCGCTGCTGGACTGAATTCACAGTGCGTGTCGTGCGGTCTGAGAGCCGACTCATAGCGATTGCCTCTATATTTAGGGTCAGAAATGCAGACTGCTGAATCAACACGGCTATAATGGATGACGGCATGAGCTGCAGACGAGCAAATGGTTTGAGTGTCAACAGTAGGCATATGTTCTTTACAACATGTTCAATGTGAAACGCCATTCACAACTCGTTTAATATGAGGTGCCTCTAAATGAAACTGGATGTTCTTTGAGAGAATGACTTAATTTAGATGGTGAAAAGTAGAAATGACCAGGAATACCATTACTAAAAAAATGAAAACAAAAGAATTAAGGCTGTAAAATCGATTAATTGCGATTAATCTTCCCCAAATTAAAAATTTAACGCTAATCAAGCAGACCTCAGGTACCGCCCAAAAATCCGCAATAACCAATCAGAAAAAGGTAAATATTTAAATCAATAAATCAATATTGGCAACCAATTTGGCACTGATATATTGTGTAACCCCAGTTGAAATATTACAAGGAGGGGGCAGGTAAAAAGAGAAATAACACTGCATAAAAGTTAAATTTTAAAACAGAACTAAAAAGCCAAAAGTCTAAACTACAACTCCTTAAAAGTATGAAGTAAAACAATTAAGTAACCTTTAGCATTATAAAAGCGTGATTCTGATAAGCAAGGTCAGGGTACTTTCACTTATGCAGCACATCATAGACATCAAATACTGATTTAGTCCATGACTGGAAATGCCTTATCAAAGAAGGTCGGTCCCCCTCATCAAATAACCTCAGAGATGGGTTAAATTAGCCTGTGTTATTCTCAAGGCGATAAGGACTGCAAGTGCAGTATTAGTGGATATGCTAGTCTGGCAGGGGCACGCAGCAGGTACCAGCGCTCCTGCATTCCTGCATGGTCGTGCGAGGTGGGAAAACCAGCCCTGTCTGCCATCGGACGGCTCAAGCTCAAAGTGCCCCGCCCGCATCATGGGATGTGGAAATGTGAAACCACTTTACAGATGGTTAAAAAGCCGGTCCGGTCCCCCTCCCTGACACTCGATAGCATTCCCTGCTCACACCTCGAGATCTGGTTGTTAAGAGGCAAGAGGAAGAGGTATTTCGCGTTTTGTTTGAGCTGTTGTCGTCCCTCCCCCCAAGGCCCCAAGTGAACCCCCTGTGCTTGTTTAAGGAATGTACCAGAAGACAATAGTGGCAGTCAGAGGAAGCTATGAATAGAGGCCATTGGTCGTAAAGCACTACAGTGCCAACAGAAAGGTTTCTACCAGAGACAAAGCTTAGAATGGCTCTTCTAACCCCCAGAACAGAATCAAGAAAGAAGAAAACTACCCTTGGACTACATCAAAAACTTTTACATTTCAACTTAAGAATTAGGCCAGAATTGCAAGCATGTAATCGTCGATACTTGGTTAACGCAATGCAAGTATACAGCACTATTGTTAGCCATTCTTGGACAAAACAAGCGGGAATAAAGTTTCCCGTAATTACTTTAGGAGTTATTGCTTACTTTAGTAGTTAGCATGTTTACTATAAACATGTTAAAATAATTCAATATTCTCAAGGTAGATTCACATCTTCACTTTTTTTGTAAAATTAAAATAAAAAAAAACCCCCACAAAAACAAGGTCTTTAAAAACAAACAAAAAAACAAGTCAAGTCAAAAACAAAAAAACAAAAATCTTTCAAGGACATTACAAACAGATCACCATAAATTCTTTCTAAGGAAAATCCCTTAGTTTCTCTTTCCAGTAGCCTATATTTGGCTGCCTGTCACAATTGAAAGCAAGCAAGGGATCCAAGTGTTACATTTCAATGGCTCCCCAGAGGCCCACTAGGTAGGGAACACAATGCTGTGAGTATGAACAACTACTGACTGAGTCACTAGCAAGGAATTTCACATATCTGTTGTAAGCAGATACACTAGTCTATCCTCCCAGTTTGTAATGCACAGGCCAGGCTTAGTAGTTGTACAACTAAAAGCAACGCAGTATAATTTAATGACTACAAAGAAGAAGACTACTTATTTAGCTAAACACCATTCCATTCATGCATTAGTCTGCACTGATCTTTCAATCTTGAGTTTGCAAAAGAAAAAGTGTATCAGTATACGTTCATGTGGGGAATATGCCAAACTCCACATTCTTCTAAGAACAATCTGTTGAGGTATGGATTCTTGTTTTAACATGAGATATCAAGCTACAAATTAGACCAGCTGCCAAAAAACTCCTTAGGAACTAGGAGGCCAATAACTGAATGCAATGAATAATCGAGAAAACCCCTACAACCAGCCAACAAGTCAATTCAAACAAGACTGAGCAACAAGAATTTCGATCAGACAGAGAAATTGCATATATTGGAAGATATCTGACCTGTGTTTCTATGTTTGTTACCTAACAATAGAGACTAAGGCTTAAACAGTTGGCAAGATGGTTATTTGGTTTACAACAATTCTTAAAATCAACTTCTTAACATTACAGCTGTTAAATTCTTGTGTACAAGATGGATGTTCTGGGAGTTAATATTCTTGTACCTCTGGTTATCTGGCAGCTGTCCTAAATCTCTTTTGGCAGCTCTATGCATTACTAACTGGAGATAGAGACCACTGAGCTAAGCATGTCTGTTTTCCTCTCTTTAAACTGGACTAGTGCCAAAAAGGAAATGCAGCGAGCAGGTATGTCAGGTACTACTAACTCTCTGGTTCATTTCTAAACAGTTGTAACAGCATTAGCTTACAACCTTCACTGTGTTACACAATCACATTTTATAATACTCAACCAGATGCTTAATAAATGGAAACATCCAAACAAACACCAGACAGACTAATGCAAACTTCAGATGGCTTCACGAACCAATCAATCCTTGCTTCCAGTTGTTAGAGTAATAAAAACACCAGTGCACTCACCTTCTCACTTTTTACTTTCTTCATGCTCCTGCAGTCATTATTTTCCACTTCTTCTGGTTCGCTCTTGATAGCCAAAGGTGTGACTATTCCAGTGGTATCAAGGGTAATATTCCCTAGTTGATCAGCACCACCAAGGTCCGAATTTTGCGTCCCCTCAAATGGGGTATTGCGTGCCTGGCCTAAAGGCATAACCTGGGCCGATGGGTCCTTTTCCGAGGGCACATTCCCAGCTTGTACCCCTTCGTTTTTCTCCTTCTTGCTTTTTCCAGAACCCTCCTTGTCCTTTTTTCCACTCTGAACATTACGGGAGGCCTTGTTACTTTTATCGGAACCTTTCCCCGTAGGTAAGGTCGTGGGACCGCTTCCAGTGGTTGGCCCAGCGCCCTCATTTTGAGTCCGTCCCTGGGCGTCCTTCTTGGCCCCGTCAGGGGTTGAGGACTTGCTACTGTCCTTGGAATTCTTGCTACGCTTAGCTTTGGATTTGCTGTCCTTGATCGGTGGAGGAGGCACCGGGTTAATGAACTTGATGTTATCAGGCAATGCCGCTACGGCGCTCGAGGCAGTAGCCATTCCGTCCCCGTCCTTGGTGCCAGACATCTCAAGCTTGTCTTTCTCTAAGTCGGCCTCGAGGTCAATGATCAGGTTGCCTACACCAATATCCCACTCATCCCCGCTGTCGTAAGTGTCCACCGCATTCGAGTCCACACCTTTCCCGCCTGCAGTGCCACTACTGAGGGACATCTTAGTGCCAGCGGCCCAAGCGTGCCACAGGGAGGTCTGACCTTCTCAGACGACTGAGGCGGTCGGGAAGCACATTTACACAAGCCTCAGGGTCCTGTTGGTTTCCCCTTCCCAGTAACCCACATTGTTGCCCTGGGGGAAGAAAAAACAGTGAGAAAAATAGGTATGACGAAATGTAATAAAATATGGTGTTTCAAGACAATTTGACAGGACACTGCTCTCATAAAACAGGTTTAGAAATGTCAACTTTACATTTTCCTTATATAAAAAGGCTTTGCAAGCTGTACCACTCCACATAAATTTCACATGCCGAGTAATTATTTTAGACTCAGGACAACAGCTGAATCATGGTCATGGTCACCATCAGTGCACAGTCAATCTGTGCTCAGAAAACAAGACGTTGCATCACAACACATGGAAACACTTCCCTCCATCACAGGCTGACATCAAAGAACTGACTGCTGAACTCAATAATAACTCAAACATGCCACTGGTTTGGAGACTACATAACATTGCTATTCATTTCCTGACAAATGAACATTAATTATATTAAGGATACGTGCAAAACTACATATTTTCAAAACCAACTAGCCATGGGATGTCTGAATGACTAGTTGGTCTTAAGGCAGCCCACTATAATTAGACTGTTGTAGAGTCACATCCACCTGTGAAAGGAACGTGTTCCTACACCAATTAGGTAATTTACACATGACACTTGTGGGTAAAACCAGCTAGACGGATCACAATAGATTAAATTTTTTCAAGTTAGTCTCATTTTAACCTGATGGGTCAATGTAGCATGAATGCAATCTGATTAGCAAGTTGACAGTGTGTTGTTAATTGTAACTTTTATTTTGTAACTCTGAAACATGTCGTGCTGTCAGCATACTAAACCCTCCAACCCTTGTGTGGGGTTTTTCCTGCATTGAAAATATTTTGGCAGAGACCAAAGATGTATTTGATCATTTGATGTGACGACCTACCTGCCATTCTGCAGTATTGGTACCCGCTGATAGCTGTCAGCTTTAAAACCCCCTCGTAAATGTTTGTTTTCTATTTACAATGTGTTTTTGCAGCGCTGAACTTTGTATTCAATCAAAGACATATCTGTTGAGCCCATGAACACAATGGCCAATCAGAGGTGTTTAAGTTAGGCAGAATCCAAACATAAACACGACATCAATAAGACAATTATTGCACAGCGAAGACAGCTTCATTGATTATAACGGGAGTATTGTACCTTGTAATCGGCAGCTTTAATGATTATAATGGCAGTGTTTTTTTTGCTCGCTTTCTGTGTATAGTACATTTTTTCATGCTGCTAACTGCAAAGTTTCTGTATTGACAACCATATTTAAATGCACAGTTGAATCTGATTAACAGTGATAACCATAGCAATGGATGGAACAAAATCTGGTACTGTATGTCATGTGATCTGTGCATTAAGTCTTGGAGTGTAAATGCAAAATAATTAATGTAATGTCTAACTTTGTTGTTATTTTAACTTTTTTTAAAAAGCTGATGTAAAAAAAAGTGAGTTTTTACATTTAAATTTACAGATTTTTAATTATAAAATAGTTCTAAGAACTTTGTTTTATGATCTGTCCAGACAGGTTTATATTACAAACTGTTTCTGCATTTATTTGGATTTATTGCCAGTACTGCTCGCACATGACCCAGGAAAAGACCTGAAAATTGAAAATTATTCTTGAAAATTATGGATTTGTAAAAGCAGTGTTTTGATGGCTAAAGCGACTGTGCTTTTCATCAAGAAAAGCACACTGCAATTCATCAAGAAAAAGATAAACTCATTATTCTACTATTGTTGTTAAACACCCAACTTGGCTAGTCAGCCATCCGGACCAGTCCCTAAAACAGAACTGAACAGGTTCAACATTCCACATAAACAGTCAAAACATGGTAAACCTCATTCATTCATCAATATGCAGTTTACAATTTATTCACTACTTATGTCACAATATAATTGCTTTCCATGAACATGAAATCACACAATCAACACTTTCCAAATGTCACTGAACTTTACGACCTTTAAATAGAAACAGAAACCTTTTTAACATCAAAGATACCCATGGTCTGTTTTCCATTACAGATTCTCAAGAATACTAACCCATCAACAAGCACCACCAGAGATCTAGTTCTGCAGAAAATCTCTACATTGATTCAGTCTGGAACAGCACTAGAACATACAGACAGTGATTAAAGGTCAAAGTCATTGCCCATAATACTCTAAAGAATTCACGTAAAAGACAACCACAAGCTGGTTTCACTGCAGTACTACAGTTTGGTGGTTGTCTAATAAAACTAGATGCTACTTAAGTTGAAAAGGATGAGTCCGGCTTTGAGCTGCATCTTAAATAGCCGAGGAGACAGATGGTTGAATGAGAGGACACTAATCAGTGGTTTGCTGTAATCCGTCAGTCCACCAGGGAACATGGAGTGTGTCCTGCAGGAAGCTTTCCAAACGTCTGCTGTTGGAACCCAAGATAAGACCAACTTCCACTATCACAGTCATTCATCAGTCCCCTGTGTTTCTCAGGACATTTTGAAGAGCTTTGAGAGGAGAACTTCACAACACCTTTTTTTTAATGCAAACAACAATTCTGAAACACAATATCAATGTTATTTGAAATGATTTCTAAACAGCATTTTACCTTATTAAAAGGTAATGCCACTGGATGTTCAAATACTTTCTACTACTCGAGTTTACGATTTCACTTCTTTAACTCTAGTTAGTGTATAATGTTGCTGTTTGAGCATAAAGAACATCTGCAAAGTTACGACGCTTAACGTTTTTTTTTTTTTTTTTTAAGACTACAACAATGGCTGGTAGGGACTACAATTAGCTTCTTCCCAGGTTGGTGACATTACAAACCCTAAAATTTACATACACCCTGCCCCCAGGGAACACGCAACAAAGGAGGTGAGGCCATGTTGCTTTAGAGAAGAGAAAGAGTTGTAGTAGAGTGTTGTTGTCATGCCGTCATTTTACGCCGGACTGCTTCACAAATGAGGGTCAATTCACCGCTGGATTTGCACAAAAGATTAACATGACGGCACATGCTAGTCATTCAGAAACGTCTAAAAGTTGTAACTTCTTCCTAAGTCTCTCCATCAGTATCCGACTCCGGTTTGAACAATGTAAGGCTGAACACCGTTACTGACAATCCTCATTTTGGCTGCGTGAGATTCTCCAGCTTTGTTGTTGTTGAGCAAGCAAAGCGTGAGCTGTTAAAGCTCCGCCCTCTTCTGGAAAGGGGGGCAGGAGCAGCAGCTCATTTGCATTTAAAGAGAAGCACACAAAATGACGTGTTTTTGCTCACTCCCAAATAGGGGCAAATTTGACAAGCTATAATAAATGATCTGTGGGGTATTTTGAGCTGAAACTTTACAGACACATTCTGTGGACAACAGAGACTTACATAATAGGTCCCTTTTTAATGTTTAGAGTCAACTAGAAGTCAACAGTTTGACTTCCATAAGGGTGGAAATGACAACATGAAAACATTGATCTGCTTGTTTGAGTGGCCAAACATGTCAACTTCTAACTCAATCAATGACGCGAGTTTTGGCTGGGACTATCTATTTTTCTGTTGGAAAATTGGTCAATATTTTAGCAATAACATTTAGTGCTGTTTAGGTCACTGAATAAAAAAAAAACATCACCTTAAAAAGAAAAGTCATTACAGAATTGTCAAACATTTATAAACTTAGACCTGACAATAGAAGCATGATATAAATGGAATAAAACCAGGTGGTGTACAATTTACTTCCTGCAAAATGTGTAATTAGTTACTAGTTAAAACACGTCTGGCAGTGAGCCTTGAGTGTAACTTGCCCAGGGTTCTTGATGTTGCCAATAAATGTGAAAAGCCAAAGCTTTACAAAACTCATTCATATCCCAACATGGCTGATGATGCAAGCCACTGTCACTGTTCTCACACACAACCTAATTAGGAACCAAATGATGAAACGGTGCTCGTTGCTATCGCTATAAAAGGGGGTAAAAAACCTTTTGTCTGTTCTCTGTTCAAACACTGAAAGCAAAGAGACAAAGCTTTTGATTCGAGCCAGACAAGGATGTGCTGCACATGCTCGAGTTTTGCTTTTTGAAGTCGTTTGAAGGATAATCAATCAATACGCCTCTAGAAAAACTGTTTATTGAGAAGTATAATTAAATTGTGCTTCTCTTCATCTTTGGCAAGTATCACTAAAGGTAAAGCAAGCACCCAAAAACACCCGTGCTGGTGTGGCTCTGGAACAGGTTGTCCTCTTCATTACCCCAACACTCAGGTACTGGTGCCCTTCCAGGGGCCGTAAATAACGGCGCTAAACTAATTTAGCTTTCCCTGCCACATGCCAGCGAGCAGCGGGAGCGCTCGGGGGAGGCGAGCTGCCTTTTCCATGCTCCCAACCCCACCCGACACGACACGGGCCTAATTAACACAGGCATCCACAGCGGACGCCTCGGCTTGATGGAAAAACGTGAGCTGAAACTCAAACGGGCACTTGTGCAAACGCCTCGCCAAGATGACAGAACCGAGGATCGATACCTGTCTCGCCCCTGTTTGATGATGAAAAACAGATAAAAAGAGCGAATACAATCGGGGCTGGGATGAAGAAAAACAACAACAAGACAACAAAGATGAAACACAAAACCAAGAGCCGTTACTCAGGAGAACCCTCTGACCTGATTGAAAAGCACTTGTGCCTTCGGTGCCAGAACGGCCTCTGAGTTTTAATTCCCTCTCGGCAATTGAGTAATTGAGATTCTCTAATAAAAAAGCAGTTTCAAAGGCTGCTGGAACAGCAGAGAAACTGACAGGCGCTTCGTCAGGGTAAATCACAGCTCTTTCTGAAGAGCACAGGCTCAGAGAAAGGGAGGGAAGCACTTCCCGTGGCTAGATTACACACTGCATCAGATGAAAGCGCCGCCACTTGCGTTTTCATCTTCCCCTCTTGGAATTCTCCCTCGCCTTCTTGTCTTTTTCTTTCGAGTCGAGAGATCTGTAAGAAGACAAGTGTAGGATTGATGATGGCAAGACAGCCGTCTATTCTCTTTCCGTTCTTATTAGGCCCGATCGGTAGTTTCCCAAATGGCCAATAAGCTTGTCCTGCCAACCTCACAAGCCTCTACAATGCGAGTAACTCAATCGCATATGCGACTAAATTTTCACTCTGAGTGACTAAATAATGTCTATCATTAGCCATTGGCTAATAAATTCTTAGATTTGACTCACCAGTGTGTGTTTTAGAGGCGAAGTATAAGTTCAGCATAGATATATTTTCACTCGCTAAACACTCACTGAGTGCTTGAGTTTCGCTCTCTGTCAAGCAATCTATAATATTTCAATTCAGCTCAATGGATGCGCAGCGTACCTGTACTTGACATACCGCTAACACGACTCGCCGTCACCTTGCTAAGAGCGCTGTTTCTCTCACACACGCAAATATAGAGAGCGAGCGAGAGTATACCACTCAACGCTCTACATGTGAAAGATAATCATTGTTGTATTTTCCTGTCAAAATAACAGGTTCATTCGGAATTATTCAGCTTTTAAGAACAAGCAGAAGAGATGCCGCTTTCGGTAGTGGGCGGGACTAATGCGCAAAAGGCAATCTTTTACCGTCCCTGTTTTCATTTCAGCAAATCAGTTCGAACACTGATGACATGATTAATATTCCTGAACCCAGCAGCTCATTAATCCTTAGTGCGTTAATAATAACTAATAACAATAATTAATATTATCTATTACTATTATCTTTTTTTTTTTTACAGAAACACTGAAATGACCAACAATATCTTAAGCACCACCACCAGTCCTAAGTTCAGTCAAAATGACAAATATGCATTCATAAATGGTTACCAAGTTTTAGTAAAGTACTAGTGCTTGATTATCATAATATGGGCTAGTGCTTGATTGACTGATGTTAAGAGTGTACGTTCAGATATTTAAAAAGCTGTGTCATTTTACAAAGATAAACTGATGTACTAGATGGTGATACTATTGCCTCATAACTCCAGCATTAGCCAAATCAAACACAGGCCAGCCGTGTTAGCGGCCGCGAAGGGAACATTTGATCCAACCCAGAAGAGAAGAGAACAGCTGTCCAGGGCTAGTCTGGAGGAGTTGGGTTGCCCCGTTCAACCGCACAGTGAAGAGGGTGAAATTCTATCTGTACTTGACCTACTGCACTGCCCTTAACGCTAACACACATTGAGCGATTTTGTCCCCCGGCGTGGCCATCCGACTGATTACGCTGTCAAACACAATGGCTTGCAACAAATTAATCAGGGATAATCTGTGGTTAATGCACATGAGCCTCACAGGAACTGCAAATTCATGACAAAGCTGTGGCCAAACAATTCAAATTTTATATATAAAAATATTAAGATAGTTTCATGACAAAGACACATGTAGCATTTAATGCCTTTATGACATGTCACCAGATGTTAGAGAAGTTAAGCACCACCTCAACCAATAAATATTTTCTAGCTCTGCCAAACACAGCCAAACCAAATACTCAATTACAGGGGCAGGAAAAGGGGGCTTCTTAACGAGCTATTTCTCAGAGTCTGCCTGCGGGCCCGAGCGCTCGTTCCGCGCTAGCTGCCACACCGAGGTTCCACCGTGTAATTGGATTGTGTGCTTGAACTGCTGACTGAAATAGAAAAGTGCAGGAAGCTTCAGGTGATGGGAATCAAGCATCCTGCGGGGTCAGCCAGACTCCATCTCAGCAAAATGTCAGGAGCAGCATCCGGTCTGGAAGCTCAGCAGGACTTCAATTTGTGGCTGTACGTGATGTACCGTTCTGCATTGCCCCCAAAATGTCTGTTTGGGTGCAAACGTCTGCCAGGTTGTCGATTACGGTAAGTCAAGTGTACATAGACGTGCCCTGAAGACCCTGCCAGCAACAGACTTTTGCTTGGGCCGCAACTGTGCGGTTCTCCAATCAGAAGCTCTTTTTGAAGTTACATCGACACGATATTGGAAAAACTGACATTGCGATATTTTGTTTTTCTGTGATATATATTGCGATATGAAATAAATTCACCAGATTACTTGAATATCTCTATTAGGAAAGAATTAATAATTCTAGAATGATTGTGGTGATTTAAATGAAATAAACAGTGCTTTATATTTGAATAATCAAAATGTAAAATAACTCTGTATAGTCTTCACTTATATACTTATAAAGCTGCAAAAGTGATTTTCTCTTTGTATTTTGTTGTTTGATAACATTCATGACACAGAAAGCAGCAAAAATATTAGGCTGCTGTCACTTTAAGACAATGCATGGATCCAATATAATGATACACATCCGTTTTCCATAAACAAGTGTGTTTACAGATACTCACAGAGATGGACATTGACATAATTTTGCATGTATATTTCCATTCAAGCACAAGTAGACATGGAAGAGAACAGAATTCTGTGTTCATGTGTGACTGCGCGGCTCAGGACCTAAAACACGTGCAAAAGATGAACTTTCGTTTAATCGCAATTAAACATTGCAATTAATCCGGGAATCACATGCGTTTCAAACCATGGTGTCTGGTCTGTACGGATTGTGCAATGTCTAGTATAGGAATGATCCCTTTACTAGACATCACACTTCTTGCAATGTGACTATCGCGGATGCGCACATCGTAATATTGATGCTAAAACAATACATGCAGCCCTAATCAACACTAATATGAACACATTTGAAAGCAAATCCTTTTCTCTATGTTTTGGCCTTCCATTGACATACAAAGTCAATGCAAAGACGCATGTTTGCTCCGGGTGATTGCCGCAAACGTGCAGTATTCGCCTCAATCACGTCTTACCGCGCAAATTGAAAAATTTCAACTCAAGCGGGAAATTTCGCAAGGCAAACAGCAAAGAGCTTATTGACATGTCCAGTCAGGGTCTGTCATCCAGGCACAGTTCCTGGAGAAGACGTGGTGATGTGAACCCAGACACAACGACGTTTGGCGTTCCGGCATATTTGGGACTTCCAGAACAAGTACAAAGCAGTAATGGTAGTTATCTCCAACATGGTTGATGATGGAAAAAAAATGACAGAAAGGAATGTTGCTGTTGATGATGATGTGCGTGAAGACCCTTCTCATCGTGCAATGTTTTTATTCGCACAAGTGACGCAAAAAACAAGTAATCTTACGAGTAATCTAGAGCGAGTAACGCGATGCGAATATTTGCTTCGCTTTTGGTGTGCGCACATTATGTTTGGTCTCTCGTTATCATCTCGCTTTTATTACATTCACAGCATGCACAGTAAGATTTACATTTTCCGATGTTTAAGTGTGGACAACTGTTTTCAAATGTATCTGAATTAATGTAGACATAGCCAGCAAACTTTGATGGCACCCTTGTGCTCAAAGATAAAAACGGCACAGGTATAAATGAACCATTTCTGCCTCCTTTCATCTCAATTCCTCTGTGTGTCAATAAAGCAGGCCAGACATTTCACTCCAAATGCTCCAGTGTGAACGGGTAACTGATTTGGCACCCCGGATGACAGGTCCCGCAGTACATGAAATCTCTGGAAGAGAGCGTGAGGGCTTCAGGAGGGTTTACAGCCTTCAAGTCACAGATAATTTCCAGTCTATTCAAAGAGAGGACAGAAATACTGTTTGCAGTGCACACAGAGTACCCGGCTGAGGAGGCTGACAAGCTCCCAGATGGATTGAGCAGGCTGCTGGCAGAGGAAGAACATGGTGCTACTATTCACAAGCGTGGCTTCCTGGCAAAATAAACGAAGGGCTTTTTCATCCAAGTCAAAAACAAGTACAGTGCACCCAAACTTTCTGTCATCACTCTCAGATTATTCCAAACCCTCATGAACTTTCCTCTGTGGAACACAAAAGGAGAATCTCTGACAAATGTTCACGCTGCTCTTTTCTGTACAAGCAGTACGCTTGTCTCAGAAAATGACAATGACTTTCCGAATTCAAAACACTACTAATAGTCGGTCATAAATTTAGTGTACAAGACAGGTGAAGTGTACACGTGTGTGGGAAGTTAAAGTGTGCCAAAAAGGCGTGACAGCGGTCTATTTAAATTGGAAACATAAAACAATGATTCTTCATGCCAAAGACGCCTCCGTTGGCAAAGTTTACTGCCAAGTGTTTACTGCAGGCATCACATTTTTAGTTCAGAGACAAACTGATGCACACAGTGTTGATTCTCTTAAATTTTACAAATCCATTTCACCCCAAAAACAACAAAAAAAACAAACACCATTGCTGGCTGAAAACTTGATGCTAAAAAAAAAAAGATAAGTGCTGCCATTAAACTAACAACACTTGTCACAACTTTGTTGTGGTAGCTGTTCATACCAACGTTTAACATGTTCATCTTTCATTGCGTGCAAACAGTGACAATACAAAGTTAATTTGAAGTCCTGTGTAGGTCCTCATTTGAAGAAATTTGAGAAAGGAGTAAAGTGCCTCACTTGATACAAAAAGGTAATTGCTGCAAAAGATCCTTCGGCAAAGAGAAGCCATTTGTTGCCAAGATGACAATTTAAGAGCACCAAAGGCCTAAAGACAACACGCCGACAGAAAACTACACCAAACACGGCAGGAGTAGACAGGTTACACAAACCTCGTCTGACTCATTTTTTCCAACCAGTCTTTGTTTTCTAAACACACACAATCAATCAATTAAGTACTTAAATGAAGTTGAGATCAGCTCAGCTCTTCAGACACTTTTTCTCTCAGCTAATTTCCAAATAAGGATAGTTTACTGTAAAATCTCACTGTAATTTACCTAAATAACAATCCCCCTTGCCCCAAATGTACATTCATGCTAGGATGAGTCAGGATTGTGGATCGGTGAGGCGGAGCGCTATTTTTGTAACAGTCAATGTATATTACTTTATGTTTTCTACCTTAATTCTACTCATCTAACATTTCTAAATGTATATTACATTACATTTTTATTCAATTCTACTTAGTTAATTCTTTCTCTCTATTCTCTTTTGTAAATGTGTATGCAAGTACTTGGAGCTTCTGGAAACCATATCAAATTTTTTGTGTGTTTGAAAGCACATTGAAAATACTTAGTACCATGCTGTGAATAGGATGAATATGAGTTTTGAGCATGCTGTTATTCACGTTAGTCTTCATATTCATGTTCAGTTTTGTCTCAAATGCAATTCTTTAAAGAAGCACAATCACTTCCACCAAACACACGGACCCATTTCACCAAATTGTAAAGCCAATTATTCCGATCTAAAGGTCCCTAAACTACTGTAGTCTAACTTTACAAGACCGACTAGTTGTTTAGACAACCCACCAACTGGTAGATTTTAAAAATATGCAGTTTTGCATATGCTTAGCAGTTACTATAAGGAAGCAATTTGCCATGGGATTTGCCATGTGGGTCACACCCAGTGTGGGGGCTGGGATATGAAGTTGGGTTCAGATGTGGTTTTCAGAAGAATCTTAGGCACACAAAATCAGCACAAAACCAAAACCACAACAGACTGCCATCTGTTTTGATTAGGAGAATGTGTTATTTATGCAGGCTTTTCAGAGTCACGCATGTTTGAGTGCTGAAATACAGCCGCAGACGTGTTGTGCATGGGATACAATGGGCATTTAAGCTAAGAATGAGGAAGAAACCTGGAACCCCACTTCTGAAAAAAGTTTGTAATGCTTATTTGCATGCTGTAAAAGAACCATAATCATCATGCAACAGTAAAGGGCAACAATGCAAGGGCTTTTTTTTATTATTTTTTTTTTTTAACACCTTTACCTCCCATTCAACAAATTTGCTTTCAAAACGTGCCTTTGCAAAGCCACAATATGGGCTGCAGCTGTGTGTTCAATTGTGTTTATCAAAGCCAATAAATTTATGACAAACACATGCTACAACTGAGGCCAAGGTTCCCCTAAGCAATTTCAAGCCCTCCACACACCGACACTGCAGATCATGAGCCGAACCCATTCCAAACTTCTCTCGTCATGCCTTCAAAAATAAAAACTCTCCAAGATCACAGGGGAACCTCCAAAAAGTGAGTTCTGAGGAACAAGAGCACCGCAAAACAAAATTCTGCTATGCAGGTTTTTGGTCAGATTTTGAGGCATGAAAAAAAAAAAAAAAAAAGTCATAAAATAAATACTATTGCATAAAGAAAATTAAGCTTATCTTTAAAGGGGTGGTTGATTATAATTTCACTTTTTTTAAACTTTAGTTAGTGTGTAATGTTGCCGTTTGAGCATAGACAGCTCCTTTGATGATCAAAGTTCAGTGCAAAGGGAGATATTTTCTTTTACAGAAATCGCTTTTTAACACAACAGTTGGTAGGGACTACAATGAGCTTCTTCCCGGGTTAGCGACATCACGAACCTTAAGATTTACATAACCCCCCCCCCGAGAACACGCAACAAAGGGGGTGAGGCCAAGTTGGGCTGCTTTAGAGAAGAGGAAGAGTTGTTGTAGTAGAGTGTTGTTGCCGTCATTTGACACCGGACTGCTTCACAAACGAGACTCAATTCAACGCTGGATTTGCACAAAAGATTAACATGACGACACATGCTACTGGATCAACTCCACAGCAACTACATAAATTTATCCACTAACCGTTCAGAAACGTCTAAAAGTTGTAACTTCTTCCTGAGTCTCTCCATCAGTGTCCGACTCCGGTTTGAACAATGTAAGGATGAACACCGTTACTGACAATCCTCATTTTGGCTGCGTGAGATTCTCCAGCTTTGTTGTTGTTGAGCGACCGAAGCACGAGCTGTTAAAGCTCCGCCCTCTTCTGGAAAGGGGGCCGGGAGCAGCAGCTCATTTGCATTTAAAGGGACACACACAAAAACGTCGTGTTTTTGCTTATACCCGAATAGGGGCAAATTTGACAAGCTATAATAAATGATCTGTGGGGTATTTTGAGCTGAAACTTCTGGGGACACCAGAGACTTACATCTTGTGAAGAGGGGCATAATAGGTCCCCTTTAAATCAGAATGTATTAAATTCAGTAGAGCAAATACTACTACAAACTTAAAAGCATTGAATTTACTAAATAATAAACAAAAAATTAAGAAATTAAGCCAAGTACTACATTTCTTTTGAGTTTGAAATGAAAAATGATTCGGACATGTGACTGGATCAATGAGAAAAGCCACCATCATGAAGTCCGGGGCCATGAACGAGAAAGAGGGCTGGAAAACCACATTTATGTTTGGAGTGATTAAGGAGCCGTGGGGCCCCAGCAAGAGTCAGGGGTCCACTGAGGAATGTCTTACACCAACATCCAGCAGATGAAACACTCAAATAACCATCGAAAGTACTTCCCCATCAAACAACAGATATACTGAATAATCTGGTTACACATGACCCATGTATGACAACCAACTAGTCTGTTACTGAAACTGAGTTTCTCCTTTTTTGGCATTAATATTTTCAGTGGCAGTACTCTGAAGGGGATTAACTTAGACTTTTGAACTTTTCTGAAAAAGTTTTAGAAATCAGTTGTATGAATCCCCTTAAATTATGACTCTACACACAATAAAACCACTTCAGTACCAAAATCTCCATTTCCAACAATACAATGAGACACCGAAAAGCATCAGAAATACTAATGATCAATATTTGCAATGACAGTGTTTTTGCTTTCAACACGGTCTTGAATTTTAAAAGTACATTACCAGTGTTTCTATATTAATATTCTGAAGCTCTGATATTTTTAAAAACACTTTTCACAGTAACACGAGGCCAGCGCTGAAATAAATGGATGGAGTTATCACCACAATCTTGCAAACTGTGCAATTCTTTCTGCCAATCGCCCACCCAAGGTCTCTCGCCTGAACAAAAGAAAAAAGACATTCTAGCTGACGGTTTATTAACTGGCTGGCACAGAAAGTGAAAACTGTTTTTCTGCAGTCGAACGAGGAGATGTGAAAGGCTGGCAAACTAAATCCCAGCTGGATGGTGACAGGGGGCAATGAACCCAACAAAACAATGACTGCAGCTGCGCTGTGACGGATGTCTACCACCATCCCACTGACACCAGAATGGAAATATTATAAAAATGCTACCAAATAATACTATCCATTCAGACGAAAGAGTGAATCATCTATGAAACATCAGAGCAGCATCCACCTGGATCATCTAGAAAGAGTCACGGCATTAAAGGAAAAGTTCAACCACAAACAAAACTTTAAGTCGTCCCAAATCTGTATGTTGTTAAACTCATTACTGCATAAAGAAGAGAAAGCTTGTCTTTAAGAATTTTACATTTTGACATTATGTTCTGCACATCTCGGTATCAATATGTCTGGATTATTAAATCAGCATAAATTAAATTCAGTAGAACAATTACTACTACAAACTTTTGTTTTACAGAATAACAAAACCATTTAGGACCATTAAGCATTAAGCCAGACATGTAACTGGATCAACAAGAAATGCCACTATCATGAAACAAACAAGAACAAGAGTTCACCCATAAAAAAATTTATCTCAAGTCGTTCCAAACCTGTATGTTGTTCTTTCAGCTCATTAAATCACTTAAATGGACAAAAAAATAAAAAAAAAAATACATAAAAACAAGTTTTCTGAAGTCATATCAGCAACCTTAGTGTGAGTAAATAGTGTCAGAAATCTCATTTTGCACGAAGTTGCACGTGGTCTTCACGAGTCTTCGTGGCCAGAAAACATGTAATATTACTATTTCCAAGTAACACCATTTCCAAGAATTGTCTAAAAGACGAGGTCTCAAGAGGCACCACTTAGACACTAAGGATATGACAGTGAGGAAGTTTTCCCACAAATCAACATGTGACAACACCGGTAATACACAGTTATCGACATAAATGCCTGTGCGGCAGTGCGCATTTTACTTTCACTTTCATATTAGCGGCAATTTGGGGCTCCCCAAACACAACAACTAGAAAAACATGACTACTCATTTGCAGGTTATTAGCACTGGGTTTAAATCCAAAATATTGCCAAATAGGTGCTTTTTACATTTCGCTTTGAAACCAAATCTTCCGCCATCGTCTCGTCAGTCAACTCCTCACTGAGCAGACACGTTCATTTTTGAACTGAACTAAATTATTTTTATTTCTATTAAAAACAAATGGTGGGGGGCGGTGCCATGTTGGGAATGTGATGTAACCAGTGTTGCGGCTAAACACCGTTAACACTAACTATCGCAGCAAGCCTATTAGACACAAACATGAAACGTTATGTTACCGGAATTGTGCTGCTTGCTAAAGTAGAGTTAAAATATAAGATCTGGTTGGCAGTGGGGCATTTGGACCCGGAGCCAAGGCTATTCAAACTAATCAAAAATAAAACATAGTCTTTATACTAGACACGAAAAACAAAAACTTTCAAAGGTTTTTTTTTCCAAAAACCTGCTGGCATGAGCTGAACGGCATTTCAGAAATAATCAATTGATTTACATTCCAGCCCATCCACGGGCCGGTCACGCGTAACTGAGACATACATGCCGAGCTGGACACGGTCAGTCAGAGCCACTGCAAAAACGACACTGAACAAGCTTCCTGTCGAGAGCAACTCTGTTTATGCACTCACTTTGTCATTTGCTGTTGATAAAAGACAAGTTTGAACTAATCTGAATGAATCAGCTAACCAGAAGTGCAGGGTCTGAACAAATCTATTCACAAAAACAACAGCACGCATTATTTCCTGTCCATTCTAGCAGAAATATGGCACAACATCTGAGAAATACGGCGAAAGGAAAAGCAGGATTAGTGGTATTGAGCTGTTAGATGTCATCAAAGCTTCAACCAAAGTGGTGAGTGAATTCAAGAAACGTCTTTTTAGAAACTTCTCTCACGAAGGACTGCTGTTCATTATCTCCCTCCCGGCAAGAACGTCTCTGACCTTCTGCTGCCGGCACTGGAGTTTCTCATCTGTTTGTGTTCTATCATCCCACTACAAAGAGACCTGCTCCTTAAAGCTGCTCTGTCAAGATACTTTGACAAACCGAGTACAGATGACACATTCACTGTGAAAACACCACAAAGACAAATCGCAGAGAAATGCATAGAATACATTTTACACTGTAACCTTCATCTTTCATACTGAAAATTTCAACTGCTTCTTTATACCAGGTAATGACAGGATGAGGAATTTACTGAAATTGAATTCAAACCAATTCAACGCAGGCAATGCATTCTGGGAAATTAAGTGTTCTTACACACTGTTGCACAGAATTCCTTATTTTACTCATAAATTGAAAAAACCCATTATAAAAACCAGGGAACCAGCGGCGAATTAAGTCTTCTAGGTTGACGTCATCCCTGCAACACTCTATAAAAACATCAATTTCATAATATAAATAAACTGGTTTAAAAAAAATGGTAAGTGGATCACAGTTCTTTCTTAAGTCAAATCGCAGATATGCTATAGTAAACATTTGCATTCATACATTTTGCAGATGCTTTTATCCAAAGCCATTTACCAGAAACGCAAGTACTCTACTGCCAATTATTTGAAATTATTTAGAACGCTTTTGAATTTTGGAATGTTAGCTAGTCATTTACAAAAATAGAACACTGACGCATTCTTCAAAACATCAGAACGTTTTTGTAACTCCACACAAAATGTCCTGAACACAACTCGACTAAAGAGGTTTCCCACCAGCCAGCCAGCTGTCTTCTGGATCTACTGAAGTCATCCCTTCAGAGACGATAGACACAAACAGGAAGATTCCTGTGTTCAACCAACAACCTCCCAGCAGGCTTTGTTCAGTAGCCTCCACCCTCGCCTCTGCATGACCCAGCTCAGAGGAAGCATATAATTGTCTCCCCCCCCACAGGGAATGTGCCAGGAGCTCATAACAATGACTGAGAGGGCATTTCACTCACACGTCTGATCTGACGCTAAAGCTGCTTCAACTTCACGCTGGAGATTTGAGGAGGAAAGCAACTGCGAATGATCTCTTTAGCATATAAAAAAAACAGTTTTAGGTCCTGAAACAAACTGGGAAAAGCATGAATGGGTCATTTGTTGGCAAATCAGGAACAAATGCAGTAACGCTAATCAATGTAAAGGGTTCTGGGAAATCTGGTCCCATTATAGAGCGGAAGGATTCTTCGATCTCCACATGACCACAAGACGCATGTGCTCAACATCTGAAAACAAACCCTCAATACAAAGACGGCAGCTAGATATAATCATATTCACAATGATTGTGCTGGTGATTTAAATTAAGCAAGAAATAGTATAAGTATTTTTAATAGCGATCGGTTTAAATCATCGTCAAGTCTGTGAATCTGTTTGTTTCGATGAATCAAAAACGTACTTCAGCGATTCCTTTGTTTAGTAACTCAAAAATGTTTACCGATGTTTTTTTTTGTGAAAAATGTAACTATATTATCATCCAACTCTTTATATAAAGTTGGATACACAAGTATGTTTAACTTTATACAGTATATTCATATTAGGATTCTCAAAAGTATCGACTTCGGTACTGAAATGTTAATGTGACAATACCAGCGTTTTCCCCTAGCATTTCGAGCGCTGTTGAGCGTATTCTTAAACACCTCTAATTTGCCATTGTGTTCACGCACTCAACAGATATGTCTGTGATTGGCTACAATGATCAACGCTTCAAAAACATGTAAATAGAAACCTTTGACGCTTTTCACAGAGCGTTTGAAAGCAGGCGTCTATCAGAGGATCCCTATCAGTGGATATATTAGACGTCTGCTTTCAAACACTCCCGTGTGTATAGATGTAAGTGCTTCAAATGCGTTTGAAGTATTGATCATTGTAACCAATCACAGACCTATCTGTTGAGTGCGTGAACACAATGGCCAATCAGAGGGGTTTAAGAATCCACTCAACAGCGCTCAAAACGCTAGGGGAAAATCACATTTTTAATATTTCAGTACTGAAGTCGGTACTTCTGACAATCCTAATTTACATAGGGCGTTATAGGCTATATATCAAATCTCAATTGCTTGTTTACATCATAGCAAAATGTAAACTATATTATCACCCAGCTCTAATCAGCTAAATGCATCTATTATAAACCTTAACATCATGATTTTCTGTGAAGCTACTTTTAAACGTGTATTTTGAAAAGCACTATACTAAATATTTTTTAACTACTTTATATTTTGATATATATATATATATATATATATATATATATATATATATAATATAACCAATAGCTGCCTTAGCACCAGCCACAACACTGCGAAAGAGAAAATCTCACATGTTGTTTGTCTTTTTTGTCAGCAAACCGCCTCTGAGTCAGGCAGGACTTTGAGGACGTGGGGGAGGAGACGGATAAAAGGATCTTTATGGCGGGTTTGAGAAAAACAGAGAGGGAGGTTGGGAGCCAAACACAGATCTGCTGTAGTGGAGCATATTTACCCGTGACCCGACTGGGGTTCAACATTTCAGTCAATAATCAACATCAAACTTTGGTACTTTCTAAGATGATTTCTATGGGAAAATGAGTAGATGACATATTAGGCAGTGACAGCAGTGTGACATGATAAAAATGAATTCAGATTTCAAAATCTTGATCCGTTCCACCCCAAAAAGAAGCACTCAACAGAAGCATTACAAAGCCAAGAAAATACCATGACCTACAGGCATAATTCAAACTTGTGCACGTTGGTTATTTTGAATGAGTGCTTGACATAACTCAACAGAGCACTCAAGCAGTGAGAGAAGTAGAGACTTCTGGATATTTGGGTCAAGCATTGAGCAACAGGGGACCAAAGAACTGCAACAGTCCTTTCAAACCTAATAAAACGAGGTTGAATGATCCGCCATTCTAGAAGTACCATAAACATAGTGAGCTGCCTATCTAGACAGCATTTAAAGCATCACAGGCTGTTCACGACAGTCAACTACCTATGCAGTCAATCACAGAATGCATTGCAACAAATGCCAGTGGAAAAGTCCAAGTTGGAGAACTTATTAGATTATTTGCTGCATAGTTGCTAACATTAAACTATTGAATCAATTTTAATTTGGTAAATTTGTGCAATGTGAAATCACTTACAAGAAAATGTGATTGTTAGGATGCTTCCTAAGTAGTCAGCACACTAAGTTTAGGAACAGAACTCACATGTCATCAGGATTCGCAACCAGCTGTGCGCAATTCAGGCACTGCAGATGAAGTCCAGTTAAAACTGTTTAGTCTAGTCCAGGTGGAAAGTCCTGAGAGGCAGCTAAAGTGATATGAAATCTGTTCCTTCCATCCCTCGCTTCACCTTTCTTTTCCACTTCCTCTCCCTCGCTGTCACTTTCCTGTCAGTCATCGGGTTCAGTTGGCGGTCAGTAGATGCGGCAGCAAAAACCCTCTCAATCTAATTTCCTCTCTCAGCTTCACCTAAATTACTCTCCGCTGAAAGCCAAATGAGAGTCTGAACGGGGACGACATCACCTGGGTCCTTCGCACAGCTCAAACATCATCCTTTTCCATCTCATTTACATGCTGCTTGAATTTCCTAAAAGCTACAGTTGCTATCTGCGTGCCACCGCGCCTGAGTGTTGCGGATAGTCTTTAAGTCGCAGAGGGAGTTCAGGAAACGTTCGCTCAGAAGAACATATGCCAGATCACAACTGGTCTATTTACACTCTGATTAGAACATTCCCTCGAGGACAGGAGAAATAAGGAAACTCTTTGAGGAATGCCGCTAGTCTGTGTAAGTTTTCGGATAAATCCCTCTAGCAAAGATGTAACTTAGATCAAGTTTCTGTTAAGAAAGAATGTCTTTTTTTGCTGTCACAATCCCATCGACTGAACTGAAGTGCAAACACGTCTTGCCCACACTTGTTGATAGAGCGACATGGCTTAAGGCTAGGGCTGGGACAATACATTGATTCTCGATTTGCGATATGATTCTTTATCGATTTTGATATTTTTCGAATGTATCGCGATTCTCTCTCGAATCGAGCTTAGTTTTAACAGCAGATGCCGCTCTAGGCTAGATTTTAACCACACACTCAAATGCTCATGAAGAAGAGCGCTGGAGAGCGATCATGCATTCGGCTGAGTCACGTAAGTGGTTAAACACACTTGTACCTCGGCTCAGAATGCTTTTATGATGCGAGATTAATGTAAACATAGCCCACTGCAAACACCCTGTTAATTCGGCTTCAACCTTTACAAACTTTTTAAGTGATTATTTTAGGTTTAAGTGGTGTGTGCTAGGGCCGAGACAATTCATCGATTCTTGATTCGAGATAGAAAATATTGATCCAGAATAATTTCTCTCTCGAGTTTTAAAAGCAGATGGCACTCTAGGCTAGTTTTTAACAGCACATTCAAACGCTCATGAAGAAGAGGGCTGGAGAGCGATTGTGCGTTCGGCTGAGTCACGTAATGCTAGGTACACACCACAAGATAATCTGATTTTGGGCCGATTTCTCCCCTTTCGTAATGCCCCGGTTATCTTGATTGTTCTACAGGTTATCTTATCAGATTTTCCTGTGGTGTGAGGTGAGGTAAGAGTGACTAAATCTGCTTGGAAGAACGTCGGAGTCGCCCCGATCGTGAATCGAAATCCTGATGTGTGGTGGGAACCCAGAGGACAAACGCGCAAACGTTATGGAGATTATCACGTGAAACGAAAAAATATCCAATCAGAAAGCGAGCTGACAGAAGACAGAAGCATAACAAACGCAGTCATGGCGCAGCACAAAGTTAAATCGATTTGGAAAGCAAAGATGGAGGATCAGCTTCTAGATTTGAGGCAACAGCACAAGTATTTATACAATGGGTCCTGTAAAACATACCAAAATCAACACTATCGACGCAATTTCTTCCTGCCTGTTGTCCGGAATAAACATGACGAAGTCTCGAGAGATTTCCCGTGTTCACAGTCGGGACTGTAAAAATCTGTTTGTGTGTGGTGTGGTTGTCATATCATGGCACACTATAGGATCAAAACGGTGAAATCTAGGATTTTTTTTGTCCTCATGTTTGTGGTCTCTCACATTTTGAAAATCTTTTAGTGTGTACCCAGCATAAGTGGTTAAATATACTTGCACCTCAGCTCAGAAAGCTTATTAATGAAAACAGCCCACTGCGAACAACCTTGTAATTCACTTCAACATTTTCAAACTTTATGAATGATTCATTGTACCGCAAATCGAGAATCAATGTATTGTCCCAGCCCTACTCAAGGCCCCGAAAAACTCATGGCGAAGTTCCTACCTCGTTTGGAGGTAAAAAGAAGTTCGAAATATGTGAGCAGCGATGTTAGCACAAGCTCTGCAAATTAGCACTCCAGTAAAGTCACGTCATGTTTATTTATATGGCATTTTATTCAATAGATTGCTTAAAAGCAAGCAAAAGATGTCCACGGGTGAAAACATGAACACACTGATGTTTTTCACCGGTGGAGATCTTACCTCGACGGACTCAACAGATGAAATGAGTCAGAAGAGTTCTGTATGAAAGAAGGTGGAGCCTCAGCGCACACCTCCTATTTCGTTATCGTCACCGACCAATGGTAGTACAAAGGTGTTTTGCAGCTGGAGCAAACTTTTCTTGAGAAAATGCAGCCCTACTTGTTGAGTTAAGCATGTGCTTCTTTAAGATCCTGATCCCGTAAAGATAAGATTCAGACGAGATCTATATCAACATCAGTGCAGGAAGGAAAATAAGCTATTTCATTGAGCTGCTGTGATGAATGCTAGTGCACGGTATGTCAGAGCATGACAGCTTGAGTTAACATTTAAATTCTGCTCGCCGGTTCAATGACAGCTTGCGGGCTTGCTGGCCAAGTTCACGCCAACAACTCCAGTCCTGCATACAAACGTGGCAGCCATGAGCGTAACTACCAAGATCCCTGGAAATAAAAGTGTTAAGAACACAGTTCATGGGACATTCCTAATCTACAGGATTTTCAACTGATTAACTTCTACAAAATGAATATGCTTCGTAGAGAATATGAATGTTTTGTAATGGTTTAACAATGGTTATCTTTCATTGTTATGAAGGACTTTACGATTACGTTCAGCCATTAACCGCTAGTCCCCCTTTCTGATTTCTTGAAACAAAAAGCACTTTAAGCAACCAAACAGCACTGAGGTCTGAACGAGGATGAAAAGACACCAGAAAAACGCAGCACTGACATGTTTTGACATTTAATGAACACAAACGCAGTCATCGGTCACGGCGCTAGATAGCTCTGACAAACACATCCGCTTGTCTACTAGCTAAATATTCCTGCAGTTAGCAGGTGGCAGATGTTCATTTCACATCTTGATTGGTTCACGGGCAGCAGCATCACATGACTGTGATGTGTTAGTCTAGTGATTATCAGGTTTTGTACACATTTTTACCAATACATTTCTATGACTTTTGAGGCAAATATCTATGACCTAATTTTCCATGAAAGTCTATATATATATGTAAAGTAAGAATAAAAATACATGTTCAAATTTATCATAGCATATCATAAATAAAATTAATGACTATTTTGTTTGCTAGCTATTTGTTTTATTAATAAGTACATGCTGTGGCTGTGATGTTACTCCATGCAGAGAACATAATGTCACACGACTGAATGCTAAGTATTGTCATTTGTTTAACCAACATTATCAATTAAACTCAGGGCCTGAATGAGGGGCATTTTTAAATTCTCTCGCCTAAATGTCCGCTCACTCACAGATTAATCCTTAAAATTAAAGCTACAAACGTTTTTCAGTCAAGAGCAGTGAATGATTTTATTTTATCTTAAGACATAACCGACTTCGTTTACAAGGATACTCGCCAAGATGGGCATTTTGGCATAATGTTTGCGTGTGATTGGCCGTTTAATTGCAATAAGCCGCGAGAAATAACTCAGTTTGGTACTCACAAGCAGTTTGTGAGGCGGCTTTATGTGCACACTCTTCGTATGTGACTGTGAGAGTACCGGCTGTTTAAAATTGTTTTAATGTTCAAATTAACAAAAAAAATGATAAACTTTTGTTACAATGCAACAGTGGCCCAATTAGGCAAGTGACAATTCCGTTAACATTACCTGATGTTATCATTGCCATACTTTGTGTTGTTGTTGTTCCAGTCGCGGCGTCGCAAAAATAGAAACCATTTCCAAAATAGAATCAGCGCATGTCGCCGTCGTGGCTAGTTAGGACAAAAACTCAGATTAACATGGAAAAGATACCTTTTATCATGTGTCGCGGGGTCGCGTCGCATTTGGTTAGGACACGGTGTAACCTACATTTACTGAATAGCCTAAATGTTTGTGGGAATTGTGAAATGAGTAAAACTATGCGCTATACTCGAAATCCTGCACCGAAATTCAAGAGCTGATTAAACATTCTATTACACAAATATTTGTAGAACAAATTTCCATGATTTTTCCAAAACTTTTCCAGGCCTGGAAATTGGCATTTTCCAGGTTCATGACTGTACGAACCCCGGATTATGTATGGTGAACAGGGCCAACAGTGACCGGATTCGGGAATGATTCGGAAAGATGCGGCAGCACATGGAAGTAGAAACGCTGCTCTACCCTTCCAGCTGTACTTCTGCAAGATGTAAATACAAATTTCATCTATAAATAAATTGTCAATAAAGATTAACACCATCAGTTGCTTGGAAAGAAAACATAACGGTGTAATTAAATAAAGACGAAGCCACTGCCTCAAATCATTCTCCTGATGTTTGAACTTCCTCGCTCTCCATGTCTCACATCCCCCACATTTACAGCACTGATTTTAGCACATTAGCAGTAAAAGATCTCAGCACATCTGCCTGTGACTCCCTATCTGCAACTGACGGAGATACAAAGAAAACAAACACACAAGGACACACAAATTAGCACCATCTGCAAATGACAAGGAGCTCTGCTTGAAGACTAAACGTTTCAGAGTACAAATTAAACACTTGTCAAGTGCCAAATGAGCATAAAATTTGCTTTGTCCAATGCTGTCTAGAAGATTCCAGTGTTCAATAACTGATTGCATTTATTTTATTATAATAATAATAATCGCAAAAAATCTATTTTTCAGATGGTGATATCATCAAAATGATGAAAAATGTTTGACTATTTCAAAAAAACACAAATTACAAAGACATGCATTATTAAAATCCAAGAACAAAGCATAAGTAGCTATATATCTGGTCATTACAACTGAACATTTAGAGCCCAAATGAACCTCGTCAGGAGGTTTAGCAAGAACTCAAGTGTCTTCAACACTGCTCCGTCCAAGACAAAAAAAAATCTTGGGTTGTTTTTCCATCGTCTGGGTAGTTTTTGCGTTACACAGATCCTGGGTCAGACGTAACAACCCAGCATTTGGGTAGTTTTTGCGTTACACAGATCCTGGGTCAGACGCAACAACCCAGGGGTTGAGTTATTGGCAATGCAGCTTCATCAAATTGGTGCATGTCTTCGGTAAAATACACGTTTGTGTACTTTTTATTATATCTAAAAATTCGCTCTTTTCGTGTGATGAAAACGCCTGAGGCCTTGCATAAAATTTTATGATTTTATTAAAAAAGATACAGAATATACTTATGCTGGTAAAATATGTTCTTAGAACTGTACACTTATTATTTAT
Organism: Elopichthys bambusa; assembly: GCA_037101425.1. NCBI lineage: Eukaryota > Metazoa > Chordata > Actinopteri > Cypriniformes > Xenocyprididae > Elopichthys > Elopichthys bambusa. The sequence goes on from CM074455.1 coordinate 1,388,499, forward strand.
GGACAGGTTATGGAGTCAGTCACAGCATTTTTCGGTTATGAGTGAAACGCAGGCGGCGGTCTGAAGTTCGAATCGAATCTCCGGCACAAGATCCAGCGCCGTTACGGTGGAAACATGACAACAGAGACTGGTCCATTACACTTGAAATACTTCTAAATGTTTAATTTTTACTTGTAATATTGGTTAAACAAGCTTAAATGTACGCAATATGTATTAAAAATGATATAAAATATGCTATACTATTAAATATGATCAAAAATAAAGGAATTATCATGCAAACCAGTGGTTGTGTGGAGTATTTAAAGAAGTTTAGGGGATTTAAATTAATCTGTAAACATTAATTCAAAGCTAGTACTAAGTTATAGCAAACATGAAATCAACCCATTATATGCTGGGTTAAATAAACAACCCAATTTGGTGGGTAAAATTAACCCAACATGTGTTCGGTCCTATATTTACCCAAGTTCTTAGGTTGAAAACAACCCAGATTGGGTTGTTTTCAACCTAGTGGGGGGTTTTTTTTTAGAGTGAAGAAAACTTTTAAGTGGAACAATAAAAATGCTAACAGACAAAGAAAACTCTCAACAGTTGCTAAAAATATAAAACTCCATGCAACCTTCATCATTTATGGTGTAATTTTCCAAGTAAAAGTCAATGAATAATGTCCAGCGGGACCACAGATCTGGACTGTGGCACTGGAATAAAAATAAGAAAAATCTCATCACTAGAAATGAAAATGAAAACAAAATCGGCCCCCAACAGCAAGCTGAAGATGAGGCTGTAACTCACTGCAGTTCAAGACAGTTACATGGCTTTTATGAGGGGTGTAAAATCCTGAATGGCGTTCCGCTCTAGAGTGTAAGGACTTGTACCGCAACCGTCATTCAAAACACTCCTGGATCCGATGAGCAAACCGTTCATCTTTCACTCTGCTAGAATCCACTTGGGTTGCTGCCAAATGGCAGCATGATAACAAAATGTCAGCGAGAGAGAGAGTGACTTTGCAGACGTTATCCTGAGCTCACCTCACCGCACTCTGCGCAGGAACAGAAATCCCCAGCAAGCCATTTATCTCCAGGAGGCTTTGTTGTGGATCAGGACAACTCCGAACGCAACTGCACCTGATGCCAAAAAGACTTCTGCTGGATACTGAACATGAATCAAACCGTACTGAACGCAAGTTATCCTTCAAACCACAGAATGGTTGATCAGTGAAGGGATTTAGTCCGAAAATTTATTTTAAAAAATTGGGTTGAATCACTGCGACTTTGAAAAATGGCAACAAGAACAATAGAATACTACATATTATATTAATAATCATAAAAAACTATTTTCTCAATGGCAATAATCTCAAAATGAGTTTCCGGCCAAGAGCCAAGTGACATAATTAAGTTTATAAACGATGCACCAAGCATCAAGGACAAAATAAAAATCCAGTGTAAATCTTGAATAAAGCTCAGATTTCAGGTGGTTTTCAGCACTTATCCGCACAAAGCCAGAAGCAATCTAGGGAAACTAGGTAACATAACCTCCAGAGTCAAACAACAGTTTCGGTCACCAAAACGGGGAACTACCATAAATATAACTCTCTAATGCACACAACACAGATCAGAGCACACCACATTGATTGGAGCTTGAGCGCAATTCAAAATGAAACCCATAAACCCTAAAAACGTGCCGAGAAGTCAGGTACTTTCCGAAAGTATTTATTTCTGGAACTAAACTCTCATTTCCAGAACTGTATGAGGTTTTGAAAGTGTCTGCATTTGAAATGCATTCATCTACTCTAACATTAGCACTTCCAGATTGCGCTGCAGTTTTATGAGTTTATAGTTATACTTCATAAAAGCATACCAGGAAACCATTTCACTATAAAATATATACTGTTGTCATTGCATATTCTGTTCATGCATTGATAGTATGGATGTCATGATTCCACAATTAAATTTGAGTACTTGATTTTAAACAATCCTTGATTGCAATTTAGCGCGTCGATTAACCGGCAAAATTCCGGAAGTGGCGCATTCCACAGACAAGAATCCATAAAACACATTATTAGACCATTTTATAAGGTTGCACCATATATTAAAGCATAATTTAACAACTGCGATTCAATTAAATAAATGTATGTGCTGCGTATAGAGTTGATTGGGTTTCTAATAATGTGCATTTGGGAAATGCATATAAAGTCTGACGCGCTTTGTGTTTCATAGCGAAGTGTTGCACTGTTATCATTTACACGTGTGTACGTTTTCGTTATAATACGTAAATGTACATAAGTTGAATATGAATATGTAATTTAACAGTAGCTGAGTTCCATTAGCCTTTAAATTGCGCAAATTGAAAATACGCCCAATGGAAACACGTCAATTTTGCAAAAAAAAATAAATAAATAAATAATAATAATATATATATATATATATATAAAAAATAAAAAAATATATCTCCAATAGATTGCCAAAAAAAGTTATGTTCGCATGAGGTGGTTTTTTAGCAATTCAAAAAAGGAATATTTCGCCAAACTGCAATGGAAACATTTTTTCCCCGTATTTACAGGTCACCTGCCGTACGTAAAAGTCACATGATCAGAAACACCTCATACAAAGCCGCTCCCCAAGTATAAGGGGCGTTCTTTGCTTGGATAACACGCCTACGTCTCCTTCGATTAAAAATAATGGCTAGTGCGGTGGCTGCGATATATGTAAACATACCAACATGCTTCGCCAAGATTTTTGGAATGACTTATCGTGAAGAGAAAAAATTACGTTTTAGTCGCATAACATTGGTTAATGGAAATGTCGTCATTCGTTTTTTTAAAATCGACATTTAGGAAATATCGCAAAAGTTTTGCACAAATCTGTAATGGAAACCAGGCTAGTGTTGTTCAATAAAACCATATAATTAATACTTTATTTGAAACTACTATTATTGCCTCTTGTAATTAGGGCTGTTTAACCGCGATTAATCGCATCCAGAATAAAAGTTCGTGTTTATATAATGTGTGTGTACTATTGTGTATATTTATTTAGTATTTATAAAACATACACATGCATGTATATATTTAAGAAAATATAAAATCAATATATTTATAATTTAAATGATATACAAATATAAATATATTTAAGAAATGTAGCCTATATACACATGTGTATGTGTTTATAAATACAAAATAAATATGCATAGTACACACACATTATATATATATATATATACACACAAACTTTTGCTTTGGATGCGATTAATCGCAATTAATCGTTAAACAGCCGTCATTGTAATTATTATATATGTATTTTAAAGGCTATTGTTCTATAAAGGGTTAGGTCTGTTTTATTACCACCCAAAAAATGATCAGATCACTCGATTAATCATCAAAAATAATTGATCAGTTTCTCAATTGCCAAAATAGTTGTTAAAAACAGCCCTAATTGAAAGAGGATTATACTCAAGTTTGTGTTATACTATAAATATAAAAGAGTCGTAAAAGCGGCATTATTTCACTAGACGATCTATATGTTACGATATAGTGTACTATAACACGCCTGGAATGCTATATCAACCAATCCGCATCCAGAACTGCAACTATACATGACCAATATTTACAGTCTTGAAGCCTCAGCAGAACATCAGACCGTCTTTGGCAGTACAGTGTGATATTTTGGCAGAAACTGTTGTTTTGAACTTAATGGAAACAGACACTGCCAAATGTCAAGAGACAGTAATTTGCGTGAATTGAACTTGATGATGTTACATTAGTCGTAATGACTCCAAAGTCTTTGAACCTGCGTCAACCCGCGGAAAAGCACCTCGGTCCACTCCATCGACGCCAAGAGTGCTGGCAGACCTTGAATTATTAATGCAAAGTGTAAATTTTCAAGGCTTTTTGTGTGTGCGCGAGCACAGTTGAATCTCTGATCATTAAAGGAGCAAATGTCAACGCTGGCTCACTTTAAGGAAGAGGACGGCTTTTTCCACGAAGATTTTGTGCAGTTTCAGAGCAGGAATGAGGAAAGACGCTCGAGGGATGATTCTGCCCTTCAGTAAACTAAACAGGACACAATAATTACTGCAGTAGGAAGACAAACTGACACCGAAACAAATCAAGCTGCCGTTTTTCCTGATAAATGACCATACCAAACTGCTTTATAAATGCACTGCTGAAACCTGAACGTTTTAAATCTGTATCTGTGTGTGTGTGTGTGTGTTCTCAGTTCACCCAACAAAGACTGCCATCATTTACTCAAACAAAACATGCATAACTTTTATTAGAAATTGAATAATGAGTGCAACAGTCAGGCTCCGGAAGTAAAAATCCTATCCTTTTTCTCCATTTTTTCAGATAAAGTGTTAAAGACAGACCTACGGTGAGCTACGAGATTGTTAGTCGACGGTTTGCTGAAGCCAAAAACCCATAACTTATTTTTAAAATAATCGTTTTTTTAACAGCCAAATTCCTGGTGAAAAACTACATTACCCACGATTCACAAAGAAATAGTAGCAACACCGAAGTCATGGGTTCAACTCCCAAGAAGTGCATAAACTGATCGAATGCATACCTTTAATTCAATGTTAGTGACTTTAGATAAAAGAGTCTGCATAGACATAATGCAATGTCTTCTAAAGTCATATGATAAGTTTGGATCTGTTCCTCATAAAAGCTATCATATGACTTAAGACCTCTTGCAAAAGTCTTATAGACTACTGGTGTTGTATTTGTCATTTTGGAGCCTGAAAGCCCAAATATTAACTTTTTTTGTGTTCAATAGCAATCAGACGGTTTGTATGTAACAAGGGTGAGTAAATGAAGAATTATCATTATATTTTCTTTGCTACCATTAAATATGCTCTCTATATCTGCCATTAAAAGCCCTATCGGTACTAATGATTACACCTATAGTGCCTTCCCTCACAAAAAGTACTTTACCACGGTACCGTTACTGTAATACCATGATATTTTGATTGATATAAAAACTAAAATTATACATTTGTATTTACATGTTACTCCAACATACTTTCAAGAATACAGTACATGCCCAAAAACACAGTAATACCACGTCGCTATCATAGTACACGTCCAAAACATGGAAATACCACAATACTATGATGGTATGTGTCCAAAGTCTTGGTAATACCATGGTAAATGTCCAAAAACATGGTGATACAACAATACGATCATAGTACGTGTCCAAAACATGGTAATACCACAATGTCCAAAGGAATGGTAATACCATGGTAAATGCCCAAAGACTTGGTAATACCACAATACATGCCCAAAAGAACGGTAATACAATGGTAAATGTCCAAAGACTTGGTAATACCACAATACTATCATGGTATGTGTCCAAAGTCTTGGTAATACCATGGTAAATGTCCAAAAACATGGTAATACCACAATACGATCATAGTACGTGTCCAAAACATGGTAATACCACAATGTCCAAAGGAATGGTAATACCATGGTAAATGCCCAAAGACTTGGTAATACCACAATACATGCCCAAAAGAACGGTAATACCATGGTAAATGTCCAAAAACATGGTAATACCACAATACTATTATAGTACGTGTCCAAAACATGGTAATACCACAATGTCCAAAGGAATGGTAATACCATGGTAAATGCCCAAAGACTTGGTAATACCACAATACATGCCCAAAAGAACGGTAATACAATGGTAAATGTCCAAAACATGGTAATACCACAATGTCCAAAAGAACGGTAATACAATGGTAAATGTCCAAAGACTTGGTAATACCACAATACTATCATGGTATGTGTCCAAAGTCTTGGTAATACCATGGTAAATGTCCAAAAACATGGTAATACCACAATACTATTATGGTATGTGTCCAAAGTCTTGGTAACACTATGGTAAGTGTCCAAAAACATGGTAATACCACAATACTAGCATAGTAAGTGTCCAAAAACATGGTAATACCATGGTATTACAATGCTTAATAATGTCTGTATGCATGCATTATGGCACTTAAGTTTTTCGAAGGTACTTCAAGAATACCTTTATACTGCTAACGTTATATTCCTTTGTGAGGAATACAGTGAGTGAGTATGAATATTGTGTCTTTCTATTCAACACACACGTTGTTTAGCCGCTTTAGCTTTTGTAAGCACGAGTTCACCACACACACACACACACACACACACACGACCAACTGATCAAACCGTCACACAAATCAAGCCCAACAGATCAATCACAAACTCCTCATCAATAAAAACATAAACGTCACCTCTGTCGCTGTCAAATATGATTATTATACCGCTCAAAAATACTCGAGATTTGCTAACAGAGCTAACGGCGGATATGACAAAGAGCAGTTAGCATTAGCATTCAGACTGATTTACTTGTATAGAAATTTGAACAAACAAAAAACAACAAACTAACGAAAGAATATATATTTTTGACATATTAAACATCAAAAGATATATCTGAGGTATAACGCCAAAAAGCTTAAAGGACCAAATCCACCCAAAACACACGTAACCCGTTTTTAAAAAAAAACAAAACAAAACGTGTATATATTAATGTTTTTTAATAAATATAATTAAATAAATCACAGTCTGGAGTCATTACAATGACATTTCAGGTATGCAAACATGGAATAAAGCCATGAGGTCAATGCAGTGCTAATCCTGACGGCTAAAGCTAAAGATACAAGATAAGTGGCAGCACAAAAATCCTTCACAAAATACATAAAACATAATAAACAAGCGTACTTACCCCCCAGAGGACCCAGCCCGATCTAGATGCATCCCATAGATCCAAAAGACACGAAAAATAACCCTCCAAGAAAATGTGCTGGGGTTACACACACACATACGGACTCATACACACACATAGACCCATGCGCGCACACACACACACATTCATACACACTCACACACACTGGAGATCCAAAGACAGGCCGGTTTCACTGGACTGCAGCCATCAGAACAGTTCAGATCTACTCCAAATCCAGGACAACCAGCGGAAAAATCAGCTGGAAAAACGACATTTCACCTTCGGTTTTGAGCCCGGAGGGGAAAAAATAGCAAGTGTCCTCAATTCTCAACGCAGTAGAATCCCAATGATCAGAATACGTCCCAAATCAGCTACAGTCACACAGTCCTCTGCTTTGCTTCCACCAGAGCTCTAATGGCTCTTTACGCTTGTTTGCATCTCTCACTGCGAGACATTGAAGCAATGCAACCCAACATGAGCTCATTCACAGCCCGGACACACGAATCCAGCTGGAGCGGATCGAAGAGAAAACCCGGAACTGGAGTTCAGCACTCTGGATTGAGATGCAGGAATAGAGTACAGTAGTTCAATAAATCAAGATTATTCCTCAAACACACAAAAATACCCCATGCAGGAATGATTACTGTCACATTCATTTATTTAAATAATTACAACTAAAAATAATTTAAAAATATAGGTAATTCAAATCTATATGTCATATACATTATATATGTAAAATTGTACACTTTACATATTTTTAAAACATAATTGCTTAATCTGTCTATCTATCTATCCATCATCTATCCATTCATCCATCCATCCATCATCTATCTATTTATGTATCTATCTATTCATCCATCCATCCATCTATTCATCCATCCATCATTCATCTATCTTTCTATCTATCTATCATCCATCCATCCATCCATCCATCCATCTATCTATCTATCTATCTATCTATCTATCTATCTATCTATCTATCTATCTATCTATCTATCTATCTATCTATCTATCTATCTATCTATTCATCCATCCATCATTCATCTATCTACCCATCTATCTATCTATCTATCTATCTATCTATCTATCTATCTGTCTGTCTGTCTGTCTGTCTGTCTGTCTGTCTATCTATCTATCTATCTATCTATTCATCCATCCATCCATCCATCCATCCATCTATCTATCTATCTATCTATCTATCTATCTATCTATCTATCTATCTATCTATCTATCTATCTATCTATCTATCTATCTGTCTATCTATCTGTCTGTCTGTCTGTCTGTCTGTCTATCTATCTATTCATCCATCCATCAGTCTATCTATCTAGCCATCCATTCATCCATCCATCTATCTATCCATCTATCTATCTATCTATCTATCTATCTATCTATCTATCTATCTATCTATCTATCTATCTATCTATCTATCTATCTATCTATCTATCTATCTATCTGTCTGTCTGTCTGTCTGTCTGTCTGTCTGTCTGTCTGTCTATCTATCTATCTATCTATCTATCTATCTATCTATCTGTCTGTCTGTCTGTCTGTCTGTCTGTCTGTCTGTCTATCTATCTATCTATCTATCTATCTATTCATCCATCCATTCATCCATCAATCCATCTTTCTATCTATCTATCCATCCATTCATCCATCAATCCATCTTTCTATTTATCTATCCATCCATCATCTATCCATCATCCATCCATCCACCCATCTATTAATTTTTCTATCTATCTATCTATCTATCTATCTATGTCCATCCATCCGTTAATGTGTCTGTCTATATATCTATATATTTGTCTATCTATCTATCCATCCATCATCTATCTATTTATGTATCTATCTATTCATCCATCCATCCATCTATCTTTCTATCTATCTATTCATCCATCCATCCATCCATCTTTCTATCTATCCATCCATTCATCCATCAATCCATCTTTCTATCTATCTATCTATCCATCCATTCATCCATCAATCTATCAATCTATCTATCTATATCTATCTATCTATCTATCTATCTATCTATCTATCTATCTATCTATCTATCTATCTATCTATCTATCCATCCATCCATCATCTATCTATTTATGTATCTATCTATTCATCCATCCATCCATCTATCTTTCTATCTATCTATTCATCCATCCATCCATCCATCCATCCATCCATCAATCCATCTTTCTATCTATCCATCCATCCATCCATCAATCCATCTTTCTATCTATCCATCCATTCATCCATTCATCCATCAATCTATCAATCTATCTATCTATCTATCTATCTATCCATCCATCCATCCATCCATCCAGCAGGTGTGAGGAATATAGCTTTAAACCGAAGCAAATGGAACAGAAGCAGTGTTTTATTACACGTAACAGGCGCTGTGATTTCAAACCCCTTTCATCGATAACCTCACGCTGCAGAACTGTGAAGAACGATGTCACATCCGATGTTTGTCATACAGCAGGAACCTAGAAAGCAAGAGTACAACCGTTATGACAAGCAGACGTGACACTGTGTTTGTCAGAGAACACGGAATGATAATCTCCTGTTTACTCAGGGCTCCGAGGTGATGGGAAAATTGAGGCATTCCAAGCCAGTTGCCTCGGCAACCAGGATATGATAATGCTGCTCTGACAAGAGAGAGAGAGAGTGAGCAGGAGGGAGAATGGAGCGCTGTTGTGCTCAGGGACAGAGAAGCCAGAGGAAGTGAATTAATGGGGTAATTTTCACACTGTGAGGGTGGCAATCGTCCCTGTACTTCATCTTCCCCTGGCCACTACTGTACATCCAAACCTTCATTTCAGACTCACGGATCTCTGTCCCTCCTAAACCGGAGGAAAATATTACATCATGTGAAATGTGAATGATCAGAATCACATGATGTCAATATTGGGCATTTGTAATAAAGCAACCATATGTGCATGATGTTTACACGCAGAATTAAATGCTTTTTTAAATAGAATAAGTCTATGTTATTCCAAAGAAAACAATGAAATGAATCTTTCATCAAAATGACCATATTTGACCCAAATTTGTGTTGAAACAACCCAGGATTACACTGAATATACTGAATACTTGGTTAAAAACAACCCAAATTGGGTTGAAAATGGCGGTTTGCTTAAATGTTCGTCCAATTTAACTTTAACTATTGCTTAAAAATGACTGTATTTCTTGCTTAAAATGAACCCAACGTATGTTGGAAATTAACATTCATCAATAAGTTCAATGAATAATAATTAAACATTTATTAAATGAAAACATATCTTTTCAATATGTATTGCGTATGTGGATGTGCAGATATATTGTATAGCACTATGTGAAGCGACCTTGAGCTATGGAAAGGCGCTATATAAATAAAACTTCCTCTTCTTCTGAATTTCTTAATAATAAATATTCACCTTTTGATTATTATTGTTGCCTCTAGTAATTACGTATCGATTGATTGATTAACTGATTTTTAATTTCCAACATACTTTTTAAATGATAGCTGGGTTAAATACAACTTGGGTTGGTTTTAAAATAGCATATTTTAGTGTTTTTACATTATACTCTGGTTCTCTCACATTACTGAAATAATATGGGTTGGTTGCACTTATCCTTGACTTTCAGAAAGTTGTTATTCAGCAGTGGAACGCGACGCATGCGTGCTCGAAATGCACGCGCGATGTCTGGCAATAAACCCTGCGGTCTGTCAAACAGACAAGCCGAAGAGAACAGGCTGTGTGTCAGTAACACGCGTTCCTCGCTGCTGGCTGTTGTAAATCACTCATTAGCAGCGACAGATCTACGAGTCTGATTCACGACTCCGATACGACCAAACCCTGCAGGGGCCCGCGAAATCAAATCAATCACGTGTTTATTAAAGCAGCCGTTGGTGCGCGCGCGTTTTTCTTCTGCCCTTCTCTCGCGCGATGTTCTTAATCAATCCGTAATTGTCACGGGCAAAACACATTTACATTCTCATTTCTGTTTTCCCGTGGTCAGCGTGCCGTTTGCTATGCTAATTAATGAGTAATTGTGGTGAGATGTGGAGGAGGAAGCAGAGAGAGAGGTTGGTGTGGGGGTGGAGGGGAAGCTAATGAGGTGAAACAAAGGGGTAAAACACAAGCTTGATTTCTTCCTGTGTTCAGTGCCATCTGTGAAGCATTATGATGGTAAATCGTCGCTGGATCTCGCTTTGCGCAGCGCAGGCGTACAGATGTGGCATTGTTTCGCTCCTCTGCGGCCTAATTTGACGGCAAACAGCAACAAAAGGATGCATCCGTTGTTTTGTTTTTTTTTTGCGTGCTGTACGAGGAGAATCAAAGGCATGCTTTGACAGACCTCAAATTACCTACAAATTATACAGCGACGTGCCGCGTGAAAGCAGCACTCAACCCCTGAGCCAGGTTACTGTGCAGACAGGTGCACGAGCACAACACCTCACAGTGAATATACAAATTAGCTGATGCATATGCACATATGCTCAAAAATGGCCTTTGTGTGGGAGGAAAACGCTTGAAGAAATGCATTTTAATTAAATTGGAAAAAGAATGCACGCTATAACAAACATGCAAATGTTACAGATGCAGAATCATACACTGAAAAAAAGTGGTGTAGAAACAGTTTTCACTAAGAAATTGCTAGTAAAGTTTAGTTTCCTTCATGTGTCATTAAAGCAGATGTAATGTTACTCAGGTAGCAAAATAAACATATGGATGGGTTAAAAGTACACTAACTTTTTTTTTTTTTTAAATCAATAGAATTAATAAAATGTTACCCCTATTCACTGTGTACATTTTTATATTCTAGACCCGTCGAGATGGTTTTCGTGGGAAACCGCGTACATACACTACTCGAAAGTGTGTGTCTCGTCACATCCGTAAATAGAGAAAAGTTGCTCCGGCTGCTTTCCCGCGTGTCTGGTGTGGGAGTTAGTTGTCTATGGAAGGCCAAAAAGTTTTTAACTTTTTTAAGCAAGCAATATAGTAATTTTTAAACAATAGTTGGGTTAAATACAACTGCCCAGCAGGTTGGGCAAGCATTTGACTCAATCACTGGGTTTGTCCATTTTCAACCCAACTTGTTGTTTGTGCAGGAAAAAATCAGTGTGTTAAATACGCGCAAAATACTTGTATTTTAAATGTTGTTAAATTTCATGTGTTTTTGACCCTTTCGGCCTTCCATAGTTGTCACAACGAACAGAGGAAAGTCTGCTTGCAAAAATGCGACAGAGCTCGTAATAAAACAAGAATCAGCATTAGCTCGGATTTTCAGAGATGGCGAGAATTGGGTGATTTTAAATGTAAAAGCGACGCGGAGATCTCAATTCTCAACAGGTATGAGTTCATCGTAAAGGTCGACAACATTATGGTTGTTGTAGCGCTGGGCTGGAATTTATTTTCAAGGAAGTAACGTTACCGTGTCTGTTAATGAGTAAAGCTACAGCTTCAGCTAGTCAGCTTGAGATCTAAACTGGTTTTCCCCCGGTTTCACAGACAAGGCTTAAGCTAGTCCTAGACTAAAATGCATGTTTGAACTGTTTCAACTGAAAGAAACTTATCTTAAAATATGTCAGTGCAATTTGTTTAGATGCACATCAGTAATATTTTTTTCTACGACACGTTTCTTAAATGCCCTAATTAAACTAAAGCCTAATCCTGGCTTAGGCTAAGCCCTGTCTGTGAAACCAGGCCTATCTCTCTTAAACCTAGTAGTGAATGTTTTATGAGAAAGAATCATATTCATCCGCACACACAACCAAAACAATGTTCTTCTGCAGAACTTATTTGCTTTTCCTTCACAGTAGTTTGTGCTAATACTTCACCTTGTATGATGAGAATCCAACTTGAACACTGAAAAAAATCAATGCAAAAATCCAGTGAAACAGATCAAATATTGTGCAGTATCTTGACTAACTAGATATTTTTTTTTACTAGTAAATAACACTGAAATTCATAAAGAATATGACTTTTTGCTGTGAATTTGTTTCTTTTCTTAAGGGTGGTTCCTTTAATGTAATTGTTTGTGGTTCTTCTTGCATTTTAAACAGTATATGCGCACAATTCAGAACAATAAAAGCCTCATACGCTTCAGAATAAATGAAGTGACCTTCAGTCCAGACTGATATTACAACACGCTGGCTCTCACATGTGCATGTTAAGTAACAGTGAGCGTAACCCGGTCAAGTCTCTGAGCATTCATCATAGTTTGGTTAATCCCCGTAATAAATGTCTACGGAGGCCTGCGGGGAAACACATTTAAATGATGAGGTTGAGGGCTTCTTCTTTAACCCTCCAAATGGAGGACTGTGAAATTGGGGCCATGTGGCCTTTTTAAGGCTCTAAGACAAGAGATTTATTCACCTGACCTTAATACAGAGCAACAGTAGGGCTGCGGAGGTTAAAACACTATCCAAAAGCTCCATACAGAGAGATATTGATTTTAAGCAATCATTTTTCAAGAGAGACCAAAAATGAGCCACAACGATGGTGAATTCTTCTGCTGAATCCACAAGTCGGTGTCATTTCAAACTTTATTTTTAAGAAAATGTGATGCAAATCAACTGCAGAGAATTGCATGCCGTTATATATCCAATTAAATGTGCAAAAACTGATCCAGGAGCAGCTCAGGGTTTCTTCATGTCCAAAGAGAGATGCCGGTGTTGTGGACAGCACTTTTTCATGAGTTCTCGTCACTTGAGCGATCGCAGGGCCGGAAGTGCTGACAGACAGAGTCGTCACCCTGACAGAAAGCAACGTAAGGGAAAACTGCTGGAGAACTGAACAGCACAGCGTCTGCGCAGATGCATAAACACACACTGTCAGCAGGTGTGGAATCACGCATCAGTCTATGACATTAAAAGACGTTGGCATTGGTTAAAAGAGAAAAAAAAACATGGTTTGGGAATGTTAATGATAGATTTGTGGCAGCATGTTACTGAACTAACAATGTGATGCTAATCAGCATGAAAATACACAGCAGACACAAAATAATGGGGTAGATTATTTCAGTATTCATAAAATTAAATTTATGATGGATTAGTTAGCAATGCATCTCTGCAAAAGATAAATATGATACCTTAGAAGTTATCTTAATTATAATGCCCACGTTATGACGGAACCCTTTAAGGTTCTATATAGGTTCTAGGAGTGTATTTTAATAAATATTCTATAAATAATAAATATATCCTGCTGAGAAATAAGCACTATACACTGTAAAAATGATTTTTTTGAACGTTTTACAAGAAAATACCCAAAATGTCACATTTAATCAAATGTGTTACTTACCGTTTCTTTGTAATTGTTTGTGAAATTAACTAGTAATATCTGAGTGAAAACTGTTTCTACACTGTTCTTCTCTCAGTGTAGTGATTAAATATTTGCTTGGTTTTGTCTGAAGCTCTGTTGAATTTGTTCTACATCATTAGACGTGACATTATGGTGTGTTGGAAGTTTCTTTAGGAGGAACGAGTCATTGACTAACTGGGCAGCCATGTAGCCGTATTTGGTTTTGGACACAGTTTGAGTCTTTAAATGTGTGTAGAGCGATGAGCATCACACACACACACACACACACACACTAAGAGCTCCTCATCCTCCCCAGCTGTGTGCTCCCCTCTGAGTAAAAGGAGCTTGTCAGATATCACAGAAAACCCAGAGCCCAGAGGCCCCAGACAGTCAAAAGTTCACATACTAACCTTGAATACCAAACACACACACACACACACAGATACACACACACACGGAGCTCTGCACATGACATGCAAGGAAAAAAAAGTAAATCGTGCGCACAATTTATTATTTCGTTCCCTCAGTTTGCTAAATCGTGAGTGCGATTTACTATTTCATTCCCTTGATTTGCTAAATCGTGAGCGTGATTTACTATTTTATTCCCTCGATTAGCTAAGTCGTGCGCACGATTTACTATTTCATTCCCTCGATTAGCTAAATCGTGAGCGCGATTTACTATTTTATTCCCTCGATTAGCTAAGTCGTGCGCACGATTTACTATTTCGTTCCCTCGATTTGCTAAATAGTGAGCGTGATTTACTATTTTATTCCTTTGATTAGCTAAGTCATGCGCACGATTTACTATTTCGTTCCCTCAGTTTGCTAAATCGTGAGTGCGATTTACTATTTTATTCCCTCGATTAGCTAAGTCGTGAGCGCGATTTACTATTTTATTCCCTCGATTAGCTAAATCGTGAGCGCGATTTACTATTTTATTCCCTCGATTAGCTAAGTCGTGCGCACGATTTACTATTTCATTCCCTCGATTAGCTAAGTTGTGTGCACGATTAACTATTTTGTTCCCTCGTTTTGCTAAATCGTGCGCATGATGATTTACTATTTGGTCCTCTTGATTTGCTAAATGGTGCGCACGATTTACTATTTCGTTCCCTCAGTTTGCTAAATCGTGAGTGCGATTTACTATTTTATTCCCTCGATTAGCTAAGTCGTGAGCGCGATTTACTATTTTATTCCCTCGATTAGCTAAATCGTGAGCGCGATTTACTATTTTATTCCCTCGATTAGCTAAGTCGTGCGCACGATTTACTATTTCGTTCCCTCGATTAGCTAAGTTGTGTGCACGATTAACTATTTTGTTCCCTCGTTTTGCTAAATCGTGCGCATGATGATTTACTATTTGGTCCTCTTGATTTGCTAAATGGTGCGCACGTTTTACTATTTTGTTCCCTCGATTGGCTAAATCGTGTGCACGATTTACTATTTCATTCCCTCGAATTACTAAATTGTGTGCGCGATTTACTATTTTGTTCCCTCGATTAGCTAAGTCGTGTGCACGATTTACTATTTTGATCCCTCGTTTTGCTAAATTGTGCACACAATTTACTATTTCTCTCGATTTGCTAAATTGTGTGCACGATTTACTATTTCATTCCCTTGATGTGCTAAATCGTGTGTGCGATTTACTATTTCGTTCCCTCGATTAGCTAAGTCGTGCGCACAATTTACTATTTCGTTCCCTCGATTAGCTAAATCGTGAGCGCGATTTACTATTATATTCCCTCGATTAGCTAAGTCGTGCGCACGATTTACTATTTTGTTCCCTCGATTAGCTAAGTCGTGTGCACGATTTACTATTTTGATCCCTCGTTTTGCTAAATTGTGCGCACAATTTACTATTTCATTCCCTCGATTTGCTAAATTGTGTGCACGATTTACTATTTCATTCCCTCGATTTGCTAAATTGTGTGCGCGATTTACTATTTCGTTCCCTTGATGTGCTAAATCGTGTGTGCGATTTACTATTTCGTTCCCTCGATTAGCTAAGTTGTGTGCACGATTTACTATTTCATTCCCTCGTTTTGCTAAATCGTGCGCATGATGATTTGCTATTTGGTCCCCTTGATTTGCTAAATCGTGCGCACGTTTTACTATTTCATTCCCTCGATTGGCTAAATCGTGTGCATGATTTACTATTTCGTTCCCTCGATTTGCTACATCGTGCGCACGATTTACTATTTTATTCCCTCGATTAGCTAAGTCGTGCGCATGATTTACTATTTTATTCCCTCGATTAGCTAAGTCGTGCGCACGATTAACTATTTCGTTCCCTCGTTTTGCTAAATCGTGCGCATGATGATTTACTATTTGGTCCTCTTGATTTGCTACATCGTGCGCACGATTTACTATTTTATTCCCTTGATTAGCTAAGTCGTGCGCATGATTTACTATTTCGTTCCCTCGATTAGCTAAGTTGTGTGCACGATTTACTATTTCATTCTCTCGTTTTGCTAAATCGTGCGCATGATGATTTGCTATTTGGTCCCCTTGATTTGCTAAATCGTGCGCACGTTTTACTATTTCATTAGTAAAATCGTTCCCTCGATTGGCTAAATCATGTGCATGATTTACTATTTCGTTCCCTCGATTTGCTACATCGTGCGCATGATTTACTATTTCATTCCCTCGATTAGCTAAATCGTGAGCGCGATTTACTATTTTATTCCCTCGATTAGCTAAGTCGTGTGCACGATTTACTATTTCGTTCCCTCGATTAGCTAAGTTGTGTGCACGATTAACTATTTCGTTCCCTCGTTTTGCTAAATCGTGCGCATGATGATTTACTATTTGGTCCTCTTGATTTGCTAAATGGTGCGCACATTTTACTATTTTGTTCCCTCGATTGGCTAAATCGTGTGCACGATTTACTATTTCATTCCCTCGATTTACTAAATTGTGTGCGTGATTTACTATTTTGTTCCCTCGATTAGCTAAGTCGTGTGCACGATTTACTATTTTGATCCCTCGATTTGCTAAATTGTGCGCACAATTTACTATTTCATTCCCTCGATTTGCTAAATTGTGTGCACAATTTACTATTTCATTCCCTCGATTTGCTAAATTGTGTGCACAATTTACTATTTTATTCCCTCGATTTGCTAAATTGTGTGCACGATTTACTATTTTATTCCCTCGATTTGCTAAATTGTGTGCACGATTTACTATTTCATTCCCTCGATTTGCTAAATTGTGTGCACAATTTACTATTTAATTCCCTTGATTTGCTAAATTGTGTGCACGATTTACTATTTCATTCCCTCGATTTGCTAAATTGTGTGCGCGATTTACTATTTCGTTCCCTTGATGTGCTAAATCATGTGTGCGATTTACTATTTCATTCCCTCGATTAGCTAAGTCGTGCGCACAATTTACTATTTCATTCCCTCGATTTACTAAATCATGTACGCGATCTACTATTTTGTTCCCTCAATTTGCTAAATCATGTGTGCGATTTACTATTTCGTTCCCTCGATTTACTAAATCGTGTGCACAATTTACTATTTCATTCCCTCGATTTACTAAATCATGTACGCGATCTACTATTTTGTTCCCTCAATTTGCTAAATCGTTTGTGCGATTTACTATTTTGTTCCCTCGATTTACTAAGTCGTGTGCACAATTTACTATTTCATTCCCTCGATTTACTAAATCATGTACGCGATCTACTATTTTGTTCCCTCAATTTGCTAAATCGTTTGTGCGATTTACTATTTTGTTCCCTCAATTTGCTAAATCGTTTGTGCGATTTACTATTTTGTTCCCTCGATTTACTAAGTCGTGCACACAATTTACTATTTCATTCCATCAATGTGCTAAATTGTGCCCACGATTTACTATTTCGAACCATCGATTTGCTAAATCGTGCGCACAATTTATTAGAATAGAAAACAGTTTAGCTAACGTTCTGGCAAGGTTCTCTTAAAGCTATGAACAAAAGTTGATCCAGTAACGTTAATAGAATGTTCGTTCAAGGTTATCAGGTCTTTAATAACATTATCAAAACGTTAGCACAAAAACATTTATTCATTGCTCATGGATGTTGTTTTTCTGAAACATTTTAGTTGGACGTTCATTCTACTGTTTCGGAATGTTCAGAGAACTTTCAAAAGTAACATTCCTATAATGATAAAATGGAATGTTCATGTTCCTTTAACGTTCACATAAGAAACATTTTTAACATTCAGAGAACATTCCAAAATAAGGTTTTCATAACTTAATTGGAACATTCGCAAAACGTTCTTAGAACATATTTTTAGCTGTTAGCTGGGCAGTATTCTAGTATGAGACATATTCCTGTTGCTCAGTGAAGTATTTCACCTGACCTGCTCCCTGTTGAAGAACGACTCCAGTGACAAATGGAGTCTTCATTCTCATCACGACTGAACCGCTCTCGACATATCGACGTGACAGAGGTATAACCAAAGTCTGGCGTCCCTTCGAGAAGAGCAGCGAGATAAGAGAGACACAGAGCGAGGGAGACTTTCCCTTTGAAGCTGTTGATATTAGCACATCAAACAGAAATGCTTTCCCACAATCAGAATATAAAAAACCCTTCAGCAGAGTTCAAACCAAAACACTCAAGATAGCCAGTGACAAATCCCCAAGTCCCCGCTTGTCTTTATCGCTCTCGCTGTCTCTCTTGCTGAATTTCCACATCTTTAATGTTCTCAGCGGGAGGTGAAAATGTCTTTAGGTTTTTTTCTTACCTCAGTCTAATCCCAGAGTATGAGACATTTCCTGTCATGGTGCTCGGCTGACATTTTGACCATGTATTGTTGAGGAGAGCCAGTAATGGAGGGGGCCGCGGCCCATCTCTCTGACCGGCAGGATCATACTGCGAAGGAGGAAGGATTTGTAAAGGAAGAAGCGTCTTTCAGCAAAAGATTTCCCTGTAAATATCTTCAAAGAGAGGGAGGCATTTTGAGGCAATGTATCATTCGCAAACGTCCTTTGAGGAACATCTTAAAAGGTTATCTCTTACAGAAAACATAAGTAATTTAAAACACAAACTTTGCAAGTACATCTTCAAAGCTTCCAGTAAAAACACACTGAGATGGGTGTCAAAACATAAGCTAGAATTTTTACACATTTACACATTTTTATAAGGTGTTTTGAGGGAATTTTAGTATGGTTATGCGGTTGCTGAGTGGTTGCTATGCAGTTGCTAAGGTGTTCTGAGTGGTTGTTGTGCAGTTGCTAGGGTGTTCTGGGTGGTTAATGTGTTGCTATGTAGTTGTTAGGGTGTTCTGGGTGATTAATGTGTTGCTATGTAGTTGCTAGGGTATTCTGGGTGGTTAATGTGTTGCTATGCAGTTGCTAGGGTGTTCTGGGTGGTTAATGTGTTGCTATGCAGTTGCTAGGATGTTCTGGGTGGTTAATGTGTTGCTATGCAGTTTCTAGGATGTTCTAGGTAGTTGCTATGCAGTTGCTAGGGTGTTCTGGGTGGTTAATGTGTTGCTATGCAGTTGCTAGGGTGTTCTGGGTGGTTGCTATGCAGTTGCTAGGGTGTTCTGTGTGGTTGCTATGCAGTTGCTAGGGTGTTCTGGGTGGTTGCTATGCAGTTGCTAGGGTGTTCTGGGTGGTTAATGTGTTGCTATGCAGTTGCTAGGGTGTTCTGGCTGGTTGCTATAAAGTTGCTAGGGTGTTCTGGGTGGTTAATGTGTTGCTATGTAGTTGCTAGGGTGTTCTGGGTGGTTAATGTGTTGCTATGTAGTTGCTAGGGTGTTCTGGGTGGTTAATGTGTTGCTGTAAAGTTGCTAGGGTGCTCTGGGTGGTTGCTATAAAGTTGCTAGGGTGGTTAATGTGTTGCTATGCAGTTGCTAGGGTGTTCTGGGTGGTAATGTGTTGCTATGCAGTTGCTAGGATGTTCTGGGTGGTTAATGTGTTGCTATGCAGTTGCTAGTATGTTCTGGGTGGTTAATGTGTTGCTATGTAGTTGCTAGGGTGTTCTGGGTGATTAATGTGTTGCTATGCCATTTCTAGGGTATTCTAAGTGGTTGCTATGCAGTTGCTAAGGTGTTCTGTGTGGTTACTGTGTTGTTAAGCAGTTTCTAGGATGTTCTAGGTAGTTGTTATGCAGTTGCTAGGGTGTTCTGGGTGGTTAATGTGTTGCTATGCAGTTGCTAGGGTGTTCTGGCTGGTTGCTATAAAGTTGCTAGGGTGTTCTGGGTGGTTAATGTGTTGCTATGCAGTTGCTAGGGTGTTCTGGGTGGTTGCTATAAAGTTGCTAGGGTGTTCTGGGTGGTTGCTATAAAGTTGCTAGGGTGGTTAATGTGTTGCTATGCAGTTGCTAGGGTGTTCTGGGTGGTTGCTATAAAGTTGCTAGGGTGTTCTGGGTGGTTAATGTGTTGCTATGTAGTTGCTAGGGTGTTCTGGGTGATTAATGTGTTGCTATGTAGTTGCTAGGGTGTTCTGGGTGGTTAATGTGTTGCTATGTAGTTGCTAGGGTGTTATGGGTGGTTAATGTGTTGCTATGTAGTTGCTAGGGTGTTCTGGGTGGTTAATGTGTTGCTATGCAGTTGCTAGGGTGTTCTGGGTGGCTAATGTGTTGCTATGCAGTTGCTAGGGTGTTCTGGGTGGCTAATGTGTTGCTATGCAGTTGCTAGGGTGTTCTGGGTGGTTGCTATAAAGTTGCTAGGGTGGTTAATGTGTTGCTATGCAGTTGCTAGGATGTTCTAGGTAGTTGCTATGCAGTTGCTAGGGTGTTCTGGGTGGTTGCTATAAAGTTGCTAGGGTGTTCTGGATGGTTAATGTGTTGCTATGCAGTTGCTAGTGTGTTCTGGGTGGTTAATGTGTTGCTATGCAGTTGCTAGTGTGTTCTGGGTGGTTAATGTGTTGCTATGCAGTTGCTAGGGTGTTCTGGGTGGCTAATGTGTTGCTATGCAGTTGCTAGGGTGTTCTGGGTGGTTGCTATAAAGTTGCTAGGGTGGTTAATGTGTTGCTATGCAGTTGCTAGGATGTTCTAGGTAGTTGCTATGCAGTTGCTAGGGTGTTCTGGGTGGTTGCTATAAAGTTGCTAGGGTGTTCTGGATGGTTAATGTGTTGCTATGCAGTTGCTAGTGTGTTCTGGGTGGTTAATGTGTTGCTATGCAGTTGCTAGTGTGTTCTGGGTGGTTAATGTGTTGCTATGCAGTTGCTAGGTGTTCTGGGTGGTTGCTATAAAGTTGCTAGGGTGTTCTGGATGGTTAATGTGTTGCTATGCAGTTGCTAGTGTGTTCTGGGTGGTTAATGTGTTGCTATGTAGTTGCTAGGGTGTTCTTGGTGGTTAATGTGTTGCTATGCAGTTGCTAGGTGTTTTGGGTGGTTGCTATGCAGTTGCTAGGGTGTTCAGGGAGGTTGCTAGTCTGTGGGATTGTTTCACCTGTTTTCTGGTCCAGCAAGCGTCTGATCATGTGGTAAAGGCACGTGATCTGAGGAATCGTTCATCTCTACAACAACAGTTAATGGTGAAAACGTACTGTATCGCTTTAATAAGAAACAAAGTCATTCTTGAGAAAAAGATGCATGTCTAAAATGAAAAATGTCACCTATTATGCATCTCTGTTGACATCTTTAGAACACGAAGTCAATAATGAACGTTCAATTCTGGGTGAATGATTTGTTTAATAGCAGAATCTCTTACCACGGTTTGTGTTTTGCTCTGCTAACACATTTCACAGGCTCATGGATATTTGTCACGTTGTTTTGATCGTCACGGAGGAGGGATTTTCCACTCGAGTCACAAGAACTGATGAATCGAGCAGGTGGGCGGGTGGAAAACGCGTCTTCACAGCCTTTGTAATGGACTTTAATGAGAGAATTAACCGTGGGTCAAAGCAGTTGAGACAATTCCTGAGAGATTTCTACATCAAAACCCTGCGCTGCTTTTCTTGAGTGGCTCTTACAGGCCAGACGGATGCGGGAGATTCTTCATTTACACTGATTGAGAGCTTCCAGTGACCTTTTGAAAACCTAAATGAGAATTTATCCTATAATGTGATGCAGCAGCGCGTTCACAGCGTCACGACTGGACGATGCATTATGGATGATTGTGTTTGAAACGCAAGCACTGCAAAAATTCTTCCTCTGTATTACAAATATCTAAACATTCTTAAATCAAGATACATACTGGAGATATTAAAATGAATTGAGTTTATGCTTAAAGTTTCAAATGAATTTAATTAAATGGTAATTCTTTGGTGCGTTCACTCGTTAATGAGAAGGTATTGAGTTATGAATGTTTTATAAGGTGTGTACAGTTTTTTTTTTAATGCATTGAAGCCATTTTGCTTTTTGTTTTAAGAACGTTTAGATATTTGTATTGGGAAAACAAGACAAAAATACATCATTTTTGCAGTGAACAGGCTTTCTATAGAAAAGTCAACTAGCTTCATGAATTGGCAGCATAACGACACACACAGAGCATTGAATTTAACCTTTGCCGAGATGTGAAGCATAAGATTTAATGAAACTCTTCACTGCGGCGCCGAACCGTAGAGTAAAATCGATTCAACGTGTGTCCAAAGATCCTGCTCTCTGAACTATTACATACAAGACTGATTACTTCTGAGCATGTGTGGGGCTGCTCCGCTCATTTTTCACTTCACACGGGCTCTGTTCCAAAACCTAGTGAGCTGCCTTGCTGTCTACAGTCTACATAGGCAGCATCCTAACTGAGATGGAACGCTCTACAAAGGCAGACTCTCTTCAAATGTAAAACATCACAGATATGGTGGTCAGGGTTCGTGTAGGATGTGTTATACCAAATGTTTGACGCCTTTAAAACACGCCAAACCAATTATCCTACTGCTTTCTAATTGGATGATGCCGGGGTTGAGGTCAAGGACGTGTCGGCCGCCCGTTTGTGTGCGGGAATGAGAGCTGTCACTCATCACCCACGCTGATTATCTAGGAGAGCAAGAGAACATGGTGTCACTCAAGGATTTGTACCGCGGTAATAACCTCACAGTAAATGACCATCAGCAGCAATTACAGCATAGCCGCAGACCAGACCCATGCTGACCCCTGTCCACCGCCGAAAGAGCCAACAGTGGATACGTGAGCAGCAGAACTGGACCACGGAGCGATGGAAGAAGGTCTGGTCTGATGAATCACGTGGATGGCCGGGTGCGTCGCTTACTTGTGGAACACATGGCACCAGGATGCACTATTGGAAGAAGGCGGAGGCAATGTTCTGCTGGGAAACCTTGGGTCCTGCCATCCATGTGGGTGTTACTTTGACACGTACCACCTACCTAAGCATTGTTGCAGACCATGTACACCCTTTCATGGAAACGGTATTCCCTGCTGGCCTCTTTCAGCAGGATAATGCTCCTGACACAAAGCAAAAATGGTTCAGGAATGGTTTGAGGAGCACAACAACGAGTTTGAGGCCTCCAAATTCCCCAGATCTCAATCCAATCGTGCATCCGTGGGATGTGCTGAACAAACAAGCCCGATCCATGGAGGCTCCACCTCGCAACTTACAGGACTTAAAGGATCTGCTGCTAACATCTTGGTGCAGAGACCGCAGCACACCTTCAGGGGTCTAGAGGAGTCGAGGGGTCAGGGCTGTTTTGGCAGCAAAAGGGGGGGCAACATAGTATTAGGAAGGTGGTCATAATGTTATGCCTGATTGGTGTATATGTGTGTGTGCCTTCAATATATGTACTAGATCAACAACAAATCTGCAACTGTGAAACAAATGAGGGCTAAAAATTGCAACAGAAGTCAATAAAGTTGATGGCTTGAACATTAACCACAGCTTCACCAAACCCAGAGCTGAGACCCGCCGGCCACCCTCTGTACTGTATTCATGTGCTGAACATACTGTGATCATTCATGCTTGACTCCATTTGAACTGGCTGAGACTCTCAGTGTGTGTGTGTGTTTGTGTTGGGAACAGTCCCACACACTCTCTCACTCCTCATGTCTTTCAGAGCAGCCAGAGTCACTTATCCATGAAAGTCATGGGCTGCTCACCCAGCCGGAGGGATTTAGAGTCCCGCCTCCCGCTGCCAGACAGATGGAATCCAACATCAGCCAGCGTTCCAGAATCCAGGAATCCCTTTAAAATTCTGGAAGTCCAGCTATGCCGGGGATCCTTGAACAAAATTCACAGTATGCACTATGAAAACCAATATGTTCACGAGACGAAAAACCAAAAACATGTAGAATTCAGTCAATTTAAATTCTGGAAAGTGAACAAAATTGTGGAGGTAGAAGAATTACTGAATTTATATGCAGACCAGAGGCATGACTAATTGGATTTTTTTCATGAATGTATTACATTCACAGCCCTGGTATAAACAGCTGATATGACCCCCTAAGAAAGAAAAAGCCCTGGTCATCCATCCGTACAGGAGGTGGAAGGAAAGGCCGGATCCACAGGCTCTTTAAACCACACACAGCTGATGCTGTTTATAGCAGTGAGCGGCTGCGTGTTTGTCAGGGTTAGACACACGGATACAGTCATTAGAGGACAGGAAGAGCCGTGGGATGGATCTCTTTCAGAAACCCGCGCTGCAGAAGTGACGTCTGTCCCGGTGCTTCGTTTTTGTCGGCTGTGTGCGATCCGTCCAATCAGTCTGTCTCGCAAACGATCTCACTCGAAACAAGCAGCTCGTGATTCCAGGCCACACCAGCCAAGATGAAGATGCTGGAAACAAAAGCAAACATCTCACTTTCATGTGTCGACATCTGTAGAACTCACTAACTCCACCAAACACTGCAAGAAAAATCACGCATCAGGGATATTATAGTTATTAACCAAAATCAAACTGGTGGTAAAATACCTATCTATCCGCCTGTCTATCCATCCATGTCTGTCTATCTATCTGTCTGTCTGTCCATGCATCCATCCATCCATCCGTCTGTCTCTATCTATCTATCCATCTATCTGTCAGTTGTTCTGTCCATCTGTCTATGTACCACAGTTTTGATTGGCTGATATTCAGTCCAGCAGGGTTTTTTTTAGTGACTCTTTCTGCAAGTTACATTGTTACGCCAGTGAGAACTGAATCATTCATCCAACCAACCGATTCTTTCATTAAAAAGCATCCATTCAGGAATGAAACAAGCGACTGTCCTTATGAGTGAGTCACTGAATCATTCATTCACCCGATTTGTTCATAAACACTGATTCGTTAAGAAACGAAACACAAGTATAGAGAAGCGGGACTGTTTATTCTGCTGTAGCTTCCTCAGAAACTTGTTTGGCAGAGCAAAAATAGACTGGTAATGTAATATTGTTTTTAAAATCTAAGTAACGTCTTATATATTAAACGACTGTACAAAAGCATTTTTTATAAAAGCACAGGTGGGTTTCTATGCTGTTTGTCTCTGTGGCGCTGAAGCAAAAGTGCTCGGTTTGGATTCATGGGCAGCTCATTGCTATTGTGCATCAGTTCCAGCGATTGTTAGGAGCAGAATTGATCAGATATTGAGTACAATGGCGCCATACAGTGAACGCGCTCACCTCTGGGCGGAGGTGAAATTATGCCTCACAGACCGCTGAATGTGCTGTTTTTTGGAACAGGTGTCTTGGACAACAGAAAACCCTGTACCAAGCACAAAATGAAATTCTACAAAGAGGAAATGGTTTATTCATGAGGCCATGCCAGGGCACTGACAATATTTTGAGTTTCCTTTTCTCTGTTCGCCCCAAAACCTGGAATCGCTGACCGCACATTGTTCCCCTCGGGCTGTTGTTTGGCATTGCGATGTGAAGTGTGTACGTGAGCTGTGTATATTTCTGTCTGCTTCAGTGTGCTGATGTATAGTCCTCTCTTTTTTTCTTACTCTCTGAACAGAATCTTCTCCCTGTTTGTGTTTTTGTAAGAATGTTTTAGAAAGCTTTACATGTACAAGCATGTATTTTTTGTTGTTGTGCAGAGTGGAAAATGTTGGGAAACAAGCAACGGACAAATGCTGGAATGCATTTAACCATCCTCACTGAAATCTGTCCAAAACTACGAACACAACAATGTCAAAGTCAAGCGCAGACGAGTTAAGTACATGTGTAGCATCCTATGTGCACTCATTAGCAGTCAACCCCTCGTCTCAGTAATTAATCAACCACCTACAGCCTAGAGTGAAAGCACAAGAGTCTCTGGAAACCCTACAGATGCTGAGAAAGACTCATGACCCCAAAAAGGACAAATCAGATCACCGTTTATAATCTGCACATTCAGGCTTTACTGAAGCACAACAACAATACATAAAGAAGTTCCTCATTGAAAAAGTTTCTCGTAGACAACATTGAGATTAAATGATGAACTGCTTTTGTTCTTCTATCAAATATCTATATTGTTTTTCGATCAATTTAAGTTCATGTAAATGACAGACAGATAGATAGATAAACTGATGGACAGACAGACAGATAAACTGATGGACAGACAGACAGATAAACTGATGGACAGACAGACAGACAGATAGATAGATAGATAGACAGATAGATAGATAAACTGATGGACAGACAGACAGATAAACTGATG
>CM074455.1:1420000-1482500 GCA_037101425.1 Elopichthys bambusa
AGATGCGATATGCCAGACCCAACAATGCAGAAGAGCTGAAGGCCACTGTGCATGCTGTACATGTTCATACTTTTCATGTTCATACTTTTCAGTTGGCCAAGATTTCTAAAAATCCTTTCTTTGTATTGGTCTTAAGTAATTGGTCTGAATTTGGGATTTTCCTTAGTTGTCAGTTATAATCATTAAAATTAAAAGAAATAAACATTTGAAATATATCAGTCTGTGTGTAATGAATGAATATAATATACAAGTTTCACTTTTTGAATGGAGTTAGTGAAATAAATCAACTTTTTGATGATATTCTAATTATATGACCAGCATCTGTATATATGCTTTGGCAATATTGTATTATTTACAGTCATGCCAATAAAGCAATTTTAAATTTTAAATTTGAAAATTTAGATAGAAAATATAGATAGACAGACAGATGGACAGAAAGACAGGTAAACTGAGATAGATAGATAGATAGATAGATAGATAGATAGATAGATAGATAGATAGATAGATAGATAGATAGATAGATAGATAGATAGATAGATAGATAGATAGACAGACAGATAGATAGATAAACTGATGGATAGACAGACAGATAGAAATGAGCGAAGAAGTGAAAGAATAAACCATCTTGTCATTCAGTAACAGTGAGGTTTCAGACACTCAGGTTTTCCACCACTTACACAATAGTGTGTGAAATCCAGGGAAACTTCCTGGACGCGTTTGTGGAAAACGAGGGTCTGGAATCTCTGGAGCTGAATGATGTCTTTGTTTGGCCTAAACCGCTGCTCGTATCACACGCTCACACAAGCACGAGTAAATAAAACCAGACACCTCTGATGGCAAAAGACTTTATCTGTGACGACTTGATGATTTTGATTTGAGTTAGACGAGTGTGTGAATCAGACTGGAGTAACTTCACTCAGGTTAATGTGCAGATGGAAACCTGCTGCTAGACATGATCTCAGGACGCTTAACTAAACACATTAGCATAATCATTTAACCGCTGTTAAGGATCCAGAGGTCGAGTGATCTGGAATCAGCCGGCGCGAGACGCTTAACAGTTGTGAGTGACATGTCAAACTGGCCCCGGATCTGCGCGCTCAGGGCCGACTACAAACACAACACATCTTCCCAAGAGCCCACAGCTGGCAGTGAGTGAACAGATGCTGGTGTAATTATGGCTGATGTAATGACACCCGGCAAACACACACAGTTGCATTTCGGATGCTTAGCAGATGCTGTAACACTGAGCAGAGTGTGTAGGCTGGGACTGTTTAACGCTGGAATAAACATCAGGGTGAAAGAGTAGAGAGAAGTAGGCCAGAGAATGAGGTAGATCTGAGACAGAGAATGTTCTACGTTCAATACAAGTCTGTCGGGACATTCCCCTGCTGTAAAGAAAAACCCAACTTAAACCAGTCTAAAGTGGTTTGCTGGTCTTATCAAGCCACTATGCTGGTATTAACTGGTGTTGGGCTGCTTTAGAGAAGAGGAAGAGTTGTTGTAGTAGAGTGTTGTTGCCGTCATTTTACGCCGGACTGCTTCACAAACAAGGCTCAATTCAACACAAAAGATGAACATGACGGCACATGCTAGTGGATCAACTCCACAGCAACTACATAAATTTATCCACTAACCGTTCAGAACCGTCTAAAAGTTGTAACTTCTTCCTGAGTCTCTCCATCAGTGTTTGAACAATGTACGGTTGAACACAATCCTCATTTTGGCTGCGTGAGATTCTCCAGCTTTGTTGTTGTTGAGCGACCGAAGCGCGAGCTGTTAAAGCTCCGCCCTCTTCTGGAAAGGGGGCCGGGAGCAGCAGCTCATTTGCATTTAAAGGGACACACACAAAAACAGCGTGTTTTTGCTCACACCCAAATAGGGGCAAATTTGACAAGCTATAATAAATGATCTGTGGGGTATTTTGAGCTGAAACTTTCTGGGGAAACCAGAGACTTATATTACATCTTGTGAAAAGGGTCATTATAGGTCCCTTTTAAAAATTCTATATTCCTCAAGATAAAAACACTTAACTATAACCAAATAATAAAATAATTCAATAATATGTTCTTCAGTACTTGATGCTTTTCAGCTGCTGGCACATAATAAATAACGTTGAGCTTTGTTAGGGAAAAAAAAATCTCACTGCTCTTTGTGAAAAACAAACTTTTTGTCTGTAGGTGGACAAATGTCTGTGCCAGCTGTGAATCATCCACAGGAATTCCTGATCATGTACTGAACGAACACTTTACAGGCCTTTAATGCTGATTCAGTCTGGTCTGTTTCAGAAGAGCCAATTTCATTAGAATGAAAATTTCCTGATAATTTACTTGTCATGTCATCCAAGATGTTTATGTCTTCCTTTCTTTCTTCAGTCAAAAAGAAATGAAGGTTTTTGAGGAAAACATTCCAGGATTTTTCTCCATATAGTGAGAAATATATTGCACTGCTCTGCGATGCGCCACTCATTACATAATCATGTTGGAAAGGTCATGTGACGTAGGCGGAAGTACCGATCCAGTGTTTACAAAGAGAACGTGTCAAGACTAAGTCAAACGGCCTTTACAAAAAAAGGTAAAACAACGATGTCGGACGACGTTTTTTTTCGCCCTACTTCCGCCTACGTCACATGACCTTTCCAACATGATTACGTAATGCGTGGCGCATCACAGAGCAAGATGAGCATTTGTGGTTAAAAAGTATATAATTTGTATTTTTTTTTAGAAAATGGCCACTGGTTTCTCTAGATAAGACTCTTATATATCGTGTAGAGCTCTTTGAAGCTCCACTGAAACTGATATTTGGACCTTCAACCCGTTACTATATGGAGAAAAATCCTGGAATGTTTTCCTTCATTTCTTTTTGACTGAAGAAAGAAAGACATGAACATCTCGGATGACATGGGGGTGAGTAAATTACCAGCAAATTTTAATTCTGAACTGAACTAATCCTTTAAACAAGTGCATGTGATTCATGATGAAATGTCAGTATGTCGAGATGTTCAGCACACGTATGTAAACAGACCTGAGAGAGTAGCCTCTGGGCCGAGAACTCCCTCCTCACACTTCACAGATAACCTTGGACAAAAAAACATGAATATTGAGAGAAAGTCTCATGAATAAATAATCGTGTGCGCTGCATAACAGCTGGACGAGAGAGAAAAGAGAAGCACAGAAGCAGAGAAAGATGAGTAGAAGCTTTTTGATTGGGGTTTTGTGTTTTGTTTCTTCACATTAAGATCTCGGGTTTGTCAGACGCACCAGTGAACCGCATCCGCGTCCACTTAGAAAGGTGGTCTGGGATCATGTAAACGCTTGAGCTCTGCAACTGGTATGAAAGCAGTCTGTCCAAACTCATGAAAGTGAATTGTTATGGATGACACGTAATTTACATCTTTTGCTCATGAAAATATAATGGCTGTAAGAGGATACAACTTACAAAAGAAGAAAAAAGGTATAAAATATAATTTGCAATAGATTTGACTTCTGTAATCGTATTTTCTATAGTGAAGCGGGTTATTCAACAAGAATATATATATATTTATATATATATAGAGAGAGAGAGAGAGAGAGAATGAGACGTTTTACCTGTGAGGAACTGATGGAAAGTTATAAGCAGGCATTTAAATTAATGATAATGCAAGGATTTTTAATCTTAAATAATAATAATAATAAAAAATAAAAATAATAAAAAATTATTAAAAACATAAATAAATTAATTAATTAATTAAAATAAAAAAATTATGAATCATTCGCAGTAAGACTAGGAATATGTATTACGAAAGTCAATTTTGGTAAATAAATAAATAATTAATTAAAATAAAATAAAATAAATTATTTAAAATAAATTAATTAATTAAAATAAAAAATTGATGAATCATTCGTAGTAAGACTTCTAAGTATTACGAAAGTCAATTTTGATAAATAAATAAATAATTAATTAAAATAAAATAAAATAAATAATTAAAAATAAATAAATTAATTAAATAAAATATAAATAAATAAATAAATAACTGATGGATCATTCATAGTAAGAATAGGAATATGTATTACGAAAGTAAATAGTCAATTTTAATAAATAAATAAATAATTAAAATAAATAAATTGATAGATAAATAACTAAAGTAAAATAAATTATTTAAAATAAATAAATTAAATTTGAAATAATTAAAATATAAATAAATAAATGAATAAATAACTGATGAATCATTCATAATAAGACTAGGAATATGTATTACAAAAGTAATTTGATTCATTCACATTTTGCATTTGTTAAAGTCTGTCAGATGTCCAGGTCCAGGAGTTGGGACTCGAAGTCGGGTCGCCCCAAAGCGTAAAAGCGCCATATGTTGGTGCTGCCCACGAGGCTATCGGCGCCGACTGTCAGATGTTTTTTCAGACATTAAGTTGAAAGCCTGGTTCACTGTTGCATCATGTTAGCGTTAGCTAAACATAGTGAACTGTGTAACCCTGTAACACCCGTCTGGTTTTCCTCATGTTTCTGTAGAAAACATCTCTCCTGCAGATCCAGGCGAGCACTACCAAGCAGAGTATCATGTTCTTGTTCCCAGAGGCTTTTAGCTGACCTTGACTTCCAGCCACTCCTGCAATCCGAGCGTGTTTTAACATGCGACAAACACAGGCTCAGGGACAGAAACGCACCAGACAGGTGGAAGAGGACTCGCTTTTTCATCGTGCAGTAAAGATGAAGTGATGAGAACACATGATCCTTTGACTTCTGTGAGCGTTTGAAACTGGAGCGTCTCTGGACAACAATCCCAATCCAAAGGTTGAACCGGTCACATCCAATATACAGTCATGAAAAATAAAATAAAATGGATGAAAAATAAAATAAAATAAAATCCATGACTCTATAGGACAAGCAGTTTGGAAAACGATTAATAAAATAAAAATAACCAACAACCCTACATAAGAAAAGTGGTTTGGATGGATGAAAAATAAAATAAAATAATAAAATAAAATAAAATAAAATCCATTACTCTATAGGACAAGCAGTTTGAAAAACGGATTAAAGTAAAATAAAATAAAATAAAATAAAAATAACCAACAACCCTACATAAGAAAAGTGGTTTGGATGAATGAATATATATATATATATATATATATATTAATAAATTAATTAAAAAATAAATAAATAAATAAAAATAAAATAAAATCCATGACTCTATAGGACAAGCAGTTTGGAAAACAGATTAAAGTAAAATAAAATAAAATAAAATAAAAATAACCAACAACCCTACATAAGAAAAGTGGTTTGGATGAATGAATATATATATATATATATATATATATATATATATATATATATATATATATATATTAATAAATTAATTAAAAAATAAATAAATAAATAAAAATAAAATAAAATCCATGACTCTATAGGACAAGCAGTTTGGAAAACAGATTAAAGTAAAATAAAATAAAAATAACCAACAACCCTACATAAGAAAAGTGGTTTGGACGGATGAAAAAAAAAAAAATAAAAAATAAAATAAAATAAAAATAACCAGCCCTACATAAGAGGTTTGGACGGATGAAAAACAAAATAAAATAAAATAATAAAATAAAATAAAGTAAAATCCATGACTCTATAGGACAAGCAGTTTGGAAAACAGATTAAAATAAAATAAAATAAAAATAACCAACAACCCTACATAAGAAAAGTGGTTTGGATGAATGAAAAATAAAATAAAATAAAATAAAATAAAATAAAATAAAATAAAATAAAATAAAATAAAATAAAATAATAAAATAAAATAATAAAATAAAATAAAATAAAAAACAAAATAATAAAATAAAATAAAATAAAATCCATGAGTCTATAGGACAAGGCTGATATTCCATGCATAGCCTACAGACAACTTGCGTATTTTGCACACTACGACACTGCATACTTCAAGAACATCACAGGCAGTATGGCAGCATGATATTCCACAACAAACCCTTGGATGAACGGTGTTAAACAGCAGAGGAACTGCCACTCTAACACACCGAGACGCTCACATACAGCACCTCCTCACAGCTGCGATGAGACGGAGACTTTCAGCAGAGACGACCCGCTGAGACAATCACTCACAATGACATTTACAGGTAGAAAGCGTTCTTCCTCCACGGGACGACAGCACACCTGGGAACCAAACGCAGAGTCTTAATTGAAAAGGTGTCGATTATCATCTGTAAAGCAGACGCTGATTCAATTACAGCTGTGCTTTGACGAGTCATTACCTGATCACTGTAAAACTCTCGGATGAGGATGATGAAGACATCTGTGAAACATCATACTTTGCAGTGTATTCGATACTGAACTATTCTATTCAGTTATTTGATTCTGTATATGTGTGTTTTATACTGATACAGATTTCTTGAGATGATGTTGTTTATATTTGCTGTAGGAACACTGGCAGGACTGAGCGGAGCTCGAGGGATCGAGGGAAATGGAAGTTTGGCATAATAAAAGTGTTTTTTCCACAACACGCCTCAAAAGGCTCATTAAAGTCGTTTGTTTCCCCAGAACAGTAAAAACACTTCCAGCGCTTGTGCTTTCAGACGACGTGAGCGTATCGTGTAAGCTCGTGAACAGACTTCATCTTTAATGTGCAATTCTAGGTATAAAATTAACCAGGGCTTGACATGAACATTGTTGCTCACCAGACACTGTGGCTAGTGGCCACAATTTTGACACGGATACCATGGGGAAAAACGGCCATACAGATATTTCTAATATTATCTCATAATTTGTCAGCAGGTTTATTAGGCTGCTGTCACTTTAAGACCTGATGCACGGATCCATTACACTGTTACACGTGCATTTTCTTTCTCATCTGGTTACGTTCACTTAAAACTGACCGAATACGTGAATACACACCATTTTGAATCATTATTTTGTGTGTATTCGACTGTTTAAACATAATAAGCAGCGAAAAATAACTCCGAGAGGCAGCTTTATGTGTGTGCGAGCACAAAATCTGCGGGAACGAGTGAAAAAACGTGCGCACAATCCCACGCCGAAATTTCACAGATTATGTTGACTTAATGTCGACACAATGTAGAGTACTTGCTATGTATGTTCGGAGACCAGCAGTTGGTCGGTGTTGTATTAGTCCCGCCCCTCCACTCTGATTGGACGGCTAAAAAGCGCAGTGATGAGCGCAGCGTCAAAGTTGATTCGTTACACTTCAGGCGTTTAAAAAAAAACGCAACGCTCCCATTGAAAACAATTGGAAAAATACGGTAGCCGCTAGAAAGAACAAACCGCCTAACTTTCCCTCCCTCTTCTTTTCTCTGATGATGAGGGCGGGGCAACCTGTCACTCAAATGAGCTCAGCCAATAGCAAACAACACCGCACAGACAAAATCAAACCCCGCCCTACATTTGTTCTTGTTCGAGAAGCAGTTTAGGAAAGAAAAGTGTAGCGCAACTTTCATTTCATGTTTGAAATTTGAATTGAAATACAGAACAATCAGTTTTGAAATCAAAACAATTCTGATGATGTAATATTTGCATATCTTCTCTTGCATTTATTTACTGTAACCGCCGCTGCGCAGAGAAGTCATTAGTTATGTGTAGATTCTCAGATTTGATATTTTGAGATGAGTGTCATGAATGCGTGAAACTGAAACACTGCGAGTCTATCGCCGCGTCTAGTTTCTGTATTAGTGAAACCACATTAAGGATTGTACTGCCAGAGACAAGAAACCCTGAAAATGAGACGTTAAGAGTTTGACCTGCAGGAAAAGCACGTCTTGATTACAAGGGGCCGCAGACGCACTGAGCCTCCAAACACCACTGAGGGACTCCAGTAATAAAATAAAGGAGAGAGAAAGGACTGAGAAGGAGAAACGGGGGCCTCCGTCAGCTAAGAGACCAGGCATGAATGGCAAACATGTACAAGTGCAAATGAACTCCTGGAGAGACATGGAAAAACAGGAGGAATGCGTTCGCTCCCCCAGGGGCCCCAAACTCAGGGGTCATTGAGGATAAAAACCTAATAACATCAGTTACACTCCTCTTCTGTGAGTTTACATGAAGCAGAGAAGGAGAAAAATGAGATTTACACATGAAAGAGAAACACTTTCCCTCCTCCACACACAGCAGATCATGTGACGTCTTACTTCCCTCTGAATCACACAAACACTTTAATGCTGAAAGACATGCTCACGTAATATTTCACTTGTTTATAATAATAAAACAAATAAGAAGTACATTTTGAAGTATGATTACATTTGTAATCTTTGGTTTTTAATATTAAAATTATATATATATATATACACACACACACAAAACACATTTTGAAGTAAGATTAGATTTGTAATCTTTGTAATATTAAAATTATATTTGTAATTATAATATTTATGTGTGTATGTAATAATTAAATATATATATATATATAAAGTAAATAATAATTAAATAATAAAGGTTTAAATATATATTTAATATATAATATTGTTTGTGCATATATATAAATAATATATTATTGTATATATTAAACATTATATATATAAAACTAACTTTATATAACTAACTAAAACACTGTATTTATATATTTAATTAATAAATAATAAAATAAATAAATAATAATGGATTTTATATATATATATATATATATATATATATATATATATAAAGTAAATAATAATTAAATAATAATGGTTTAAATATATATTTAATATATATAATATTGTTTGTGTATATATATATATATAAATAATATATTATTGTATATATAAACATTAAATATTAAACATTATATATATATATATATATAAAACTAACTTTATATAACTAACTAAAACACTATTTATATATTTAATTAATAAATAATAAAATAAATAAATAAATAATGGATTTATATATATATATATATATATATATATGTAAAGTAAATAATAATAAATGTTTTAAATATATATTCAATATATATAATATTGTTTGTGCATATATATAAATAATATATTATTGTATATATAAACATTAAATATTAAACATTATATATATAAAACTAACTTTATATAACTAACTAAAACACTGTATTTATATATTTAATTAATAAATAATAAAATAAATAAATAATAATGGATTTTATATATATATATATATATATATAAATAAAGTAAATAATAATGGTTTAAATATATATTTAATATATATAATATTGTTTGTGTATATATATATATAAATAATATATTATTGTATATATAAACATTAAATATTAAACATTATATATATATATATATATATATATATATATAAAACTAACTTTATATAACTAAAACTCTATTTATATATTTAATTAATAAATAATAAAATAAATAAATAAATAAATAATGGATTTATATATATATATATATATATATATATATAAAGTAAATAATAATTAAATAATAAAGGTTTAAATACATATTTAATATATATAATATTGTTAGTGTATATATATAAATAATATATTATTGTATATACAAACATTAAATATTAAAAATTATATATATATATATATACACACACACACACACACACACATTTTAAAACTTTAGTAATAATTAAGGAATAATTATGATTTATTTAAAGAAAATGTATTTATAAAACATTCTCATTACACTATTATATATATATATAATATCAAACATTTTATCTTTATAATAATTGCATTTTTGATTTTCATTGTTTTTATTTCAAAATGTATTCTTTTACATTAAAGCATCATTTGTATTTATACATTATAGTAATATTTGACATTGATTTCAATAAAAAAGTAATTGCTTTACGGTAATTAAAATTAACTGACAATCACTAATCGAGTGAGAAAATGGAAATGTATGTAATATTATAAACAGAAATGGAAATTACACAAAAATCTGAAGTAAAACATGCATCACTTTAAGATCTGAGGTTTCTCTGCATTAATGAGAATTTGGAGAGCAAAGTGTTTAAAAAATAAATCTATATGGTCCTAAAATAGGCTTCATTTACTATACTTTATGAAAAATACAATTTCTTATTTTTCTTTTGACTTTAAGATTCACTTAAAACAAAATGGAGGCCAAACACCCTCTTTCAAACAAACCCCTTCCTTCACAGATATCCGACATAAACGCTCCACGTCACGTCATTTCAAATTCTACTACGACCTGTGCATAATTCATCAGCTCAACATGAGTGTGTGAATGAACACGTGTGTGGTTTTGTTGAAAAGTGCAGTAGAGAGATTTATGATTCTTCTCTGCCCCATTAACAGTCGACTAACTAAAGCCTGTGATCTTCAGCACTGAGAGAGCGAGACCGGTGTAACGAGCCACACAACAGCAGATAATTAGTCGCAGAAGTTTTGTTTTTTTTGGTAACTGATAAAAACCCATCTGCTCTTCAGCATCTCGGATGAAGAGAGAAATCTGCTCACATACACACTTCAAAATGAAGCTTCGCAATGGATCGTTGCGCTCCACCCATAACAGAAGTGTGTTTCTCACAGTGAGCACTGAGAGAGAGAAAATGAGTCTCAGAGAGAATGAATCAGATCATCTCATGCTTTCATTTGAGTGATTTAGTTCAGGTTTTGTTATCTGGAGTGAAAGTCTTCAGCCCTGATCGAGACTGTGTTCACACAAGAAGAGAAAGAAATCTGATTTTTGGCGAATCCAGCTCAAATCTGTTTAGTTTTTTTGTGGCTTGAACAGGAAAAAACATGAAATTAAACAAAACTGGCAGACAGTTAATGTTAAAAAACATAATACTGTATTCTGCATGAATACAAATCATCTGCTGCACAAAAATAAATAAATAATAATATAAAAAAATAATAAATAAATACATCTTGCACTTGCAGTTTGAACAGCCCATATAAAACTGTTTAAAATCTTTTTCTATTTGATGCTGCATGAATAAAAAAAATTTAAAAAATCATCTGCGGCAATAAATAAATAATATAAAAAAATAATAACAACTTACAGTTTAAAAAGTCCATCTAAAAAAAAAAAAATCTAAATTTTAAAAATGATTTTCTGTTGTATACTGTACGAATAAATCCGCTGCAAAAAAAATAAAATAATAATACATAAATAAATTAACATACAACTTGCAGTTTGAACAATCCATCTAAAAAAATCTGAATTTTAAAAATATTTTTCTGTTGTATACATCTGCTGCAAAAAATAAATAAAAATAAAGAATAATATAAAACTAAATAAATAAATAACATAAAACTTGCAGTTTGAACAGTCCATCTAAACAAATCTGATATTTAAACATATTTTTCTATTGTATGCTACATAAATAAAAAAAAATGATCTGCTGCAAAAAATAATCATATTAAAAATAATAAATAAATTAATTAATTAACATACAACTTGCAGTTTGAACAGTCCATTTAAAAAATATTTTTCTGTTGTATACTGAATGAACTAAAGATCATCTGCTGCAAAAATGAATAAATAAAAAATAATAATATAAAAATAATAAGAAATAAATATAAATATAGATAAATAACATACAACTTGCAGTTTGAACAGTTTTTCTATTGTATGCTACATACATAAAAACAAAAATCTGCTGCAAAAAATAAATAATCAAAAAATAAACGTGCAGTCTAATTTTTAAAAAAAAGTATTTTTCTATTGTATGTTGCATTAATAAAAAAAACTGTTGCAAAAAATACATAAATAATAATTATATTAAATTAAACAAACAACTGAATTAAAAAAAATCTTTTTCTATTGTATGTTGCATTAATTAAAAAAAGCAATAAAATAACAATAAATCAGATTAAATTACTAAAAAAAAGACAACAGATATATTTGGTAGTGTGAGCGTTTTGGTGTTAATTATTATTACATTATAGCATCAGTACACATTGTTATCCAACAGTAGAGTACTATCCATCACTATAACAACCCTTATCTGACAAAAACGAATGTGTTTGAGAAGAGCGTGATTCCCAGCGCTGTCGTCATTCAGACGCAGTGATGTATTTATGAAAAACATCTTCCATTAATTCAAGAGCGAAGCGAGTGAGACAGACGTTCCTGAACAGAAAACACACTTCATTCTCCTCCAGAGACATCAGGTGATTAAACAGGACGAATGGGCCCTGTTAACATGATTCCCAGTGATGGAGGGTTTCATTTGGACTGAAAACCCTCTCAGGCTCTGACCTCCTCCCTGTGGCAAAACGCCCAGCCTGGAAAAACCAGGACAGACCGAGAGGAGGAGGAAGAGACTTCAGCGCCCTGGGAAAATCAATCTAAGAGCGAGCGAGCGAGAGCAGCTGGATATTTTCATCACAAAACACAAAAGACAAAAGACAAATTAACAGACAGTCCTCATCCCTGAGGAATCTGAACGCGAGCCTAATTCAATCTCTCCATCACACTCTCCTAGCAACACTGGACCGTTTTCCAAAACGCATCATGGATGAAGGAGATCACAGTGTGTGTTTGTACATGCAGATTAGGGTTGTAACGGCATGCTGGTATATTAAAGCGCAAAAAGACTGCTATATAAATACGATACAAAGTCGGTACTAAAATTTAATTTAAGAATCCACTCAACAGCGCTCAAAGCATCACATTTTTGAAATTTCACGCTGAAAACACAGCAAGCGTCACGTGTACTTAAGTATGTAGTACACTAATGTCAAAAGTACCAACTTCGATGCTTTGAGCGGATTCGTAAACACCTCTGATTGGCCATTGGGTTCATGAGTTCAACAGATACGCCTGCTTTCAAACGCTCCCGTGTGTATCTGTGTAAGCGCTTGGTGAAGAGCGTCAAAGCTTTCTATTTACAACATGTTTTTGAAGTGTTGATCATTGTAGCCAATCACAGACACATCTGTTGAGCGCGTGAACACAATGGCCAATCAGAGGGGTTTACGAATCTGCTCAACAGCGCTCAAAGCATCACATTTTTTAAATTTCACGCTGAAAACACAGCAAGCGTCACGTGTACTTAAGTATGTAGTACACTAATGTCAAAAGTACCAACTTCGATGCTTTGAGCGGATTCGTAAACACCTCTGATTGGCCATTGGGTTCATGAGTTCAACAGATACGCCTGCTTTCAAACGCTCCCGTGTGTATCTGTGTAAGCGCTTGGTAAAGAGCGTCAAAGCTTTCTATTTACAACATGTTTTTGAAGTGTTGATCATTGTAGCCAATCACAGACATATCTGTTGAGTGCGTGAACACAATGGCCAATCAGAGGGGTTTACGAATCTGCTCAACAGCGCTCAAAGCATCACATTTTTGAAATTTCACGCTGAAAACACAGCAAGCGTCACGTGTACTTAAGTATGTAGTACACTAATGTCAAAAGTACCAACTTCGATGCTTTGAGCGGATTCGTAAACACCTCTGATTGGCCATTGGGTTCATGAGTTCAACAGATACGCCTGCTTTCAAACGCTCCCGTGTGTATCTGTGTAAGCGCTTGGTGAAGAGCGTCAAAGCTTTCTATTTACAACATGTTTTTGAAGTGTTGATCATTGTAACCAATCACAGACATATCTGTTGAGTGCGTGAACACAATGGCCAATCAGAGGTGTTTACGAATCTGCTCAACAGCGCTCAAAGCATCACATTTTTGAAATTTCACGCTGAAAACACAGCAAGCGTCACGTGTACTTAAGTATGTAGTACACTAATGTCAAAAGTACCAACTTCGATGCTTTGAGCGGATTCGTAAACACCTCTGATTGGCCACTGGGTTCATGAGTTCAACAGATACGCCTGCTTTCAAACGCTCCCGTGTGTATCTATGTAAGCGCTTGGTAAAGAGCGTCAAAGCTTTCTATTTACAACATGTTTTTGAAGTGTTGATCATTGTAGCCAATCACAGACACATCTGTTGAGCGCGTGAACACAATGGCCAATCAGAGGTGTTTACGAATCTGCTCAACAGCGCTCAAAGCATCACATTTTTGAAATTTCACGCTGAAAACACAGCAAGCGTCACGTGTACTTAAGTATGTAGTACACTAATGTCAAAAGTACTAACTTCGATGCTTTGAGCGATTCGTAAACACCTCTGATTGGCCATTGGGTTCACAAGCTCAACAGATACGCCTGTTTTTTAAACGCTCCCGTGTGTATCTATGTAAGCGCTTGGTGAAGAGCGTCAAAGCTTTCTATTTACAACATGTTTTTGAAGTGTTGATCATTGTAGCCAATCACAGACATATCTGTTGAGCGCGTGAACACAATGGCCAATCAGAGGGGTTTACGAATCTGCTCAACAGCGCTCAAAGCATCACATTTTTGAAATTTCACGCTGAAAACACAGCAAGCGTCACGTGTACTTAAGTATGTAGTACACTAATGTCAAAAGTACTAACTTCGATGCTTTGAGCGATTCGTAAACACCTCTGATTGGCCATTGGGTTCATGAGTTCAACAGATACGCCTGCTTTCAAACGCTCCCGTGTGTATCTATGTAAGCGCTTGGTAAAGAGCGTCAAAGCTTTCTATTTACAACATGTTTTTGAAGTGTTGATCATTGTAGCCAATCACAGACACATCTGTTGAGCGCGTGAACACAATGGCCAATCAGAGGTGTTTACGAATCTGCTCAACAGCGCTCAAAGCATCACATTTTTGAAATTTCACGCTGAAAACACAGCAAGCGTCACGTGTACTTAAGTATGTAGTACACTAATGTCAAAAGTACCAACTTCGATGCTTTGAGCAGATTCGTAAACACCTCTGATTGGCCATTGGGTTCACAAGCTCAACAGATACGCCTGCTTTCAAACGCTCCCGTGTGTATCTATGTAAGCGCTTGGTGAAGAGCGTCAAAACTTTCTATTTACAACATGTTTTTGAAGTGTTGATCATTGTAGCCAATCACAGACATATCTGTTGAGTGCGTGAACACAATGGCCAATCAGAGGTGTTTACGAATCTGCTCAACAGCGCTCAAAGCATCACATTTTTTAAATTTCACGCTGAAAACACAGCAAGCGTCACGTGTACTTAAGTATGTAGTACACTAATGTCAAAAGTACCAACTTCGATGCTTTGAGCAGATTCGTAAACACCTCTGATTGGCCATTGGGTTCATGAGTTCAACAGATACGCCTGCTTTCAAACGCTCCCGTGTGTATCTGTGTAAGCGCTTGGTAAAGAGCGTCAAAGCTTTCTATTTACAACATGTTTTTGAAGTGTTGATCATTGTAGCCAATCACAGACATATCTGTTGAGTGCGTGAACACAATGGCCAATCAGAGGGGTTTACGAATCTGCTCAACAGCGCTCAAAGCATCACATTTTTGAAATTTCACGCTGAAAACACAGCAAGCGTCACGTGTACTTAAGTATGTAGTACACTAATGTCAAAAGTACCAACTTCGATGCTTTGAGCGGATTCGTAAACACCTCTGATTGGCCATTGGGTTCATGAGTTCAACAGATACGCCTGCTTTCAAACGCTCCCGTGTGTATCTGTGTAAGCGCTTGGTGAAGAGCGTCAAAGCTTTCTATTTACAACATGTTTTTGAAGTGTTGATCATTGTAACCAATCACAGACATATCTGTTGAGAGCGTGAACACAATGGCCAATCAGAGGTGTTTACGAATCTGCTCAACAGCGCTCAAAGCATCACATTTTTGAAATTTCACGCTGAAAACACAGCAAGCGTCACGTGTACTTAAGTATGTAGTACACTAATGTCAAAAGTACCAACTTCGATGCTTTGAGCGGATTCGTAAACACCTCTGATTGGCCACTGGGTTCACGAGCTCAACAGATACGCCTGCTTTCAAACGCTCCCGTGTGTATCTGTGTAAGCGCTTGGTGAAGAGCGTCAAAGCTTTCTATTTACAACATGTTTTTGAAGTGTTGATCATTGTAGCCAATCACAGACATATCTGTTGAGTGCGTGAACACAATGGCCAATCAGAGGGGTTTACGAATCTGCTCAACAGCGCTCAAAGCATCACATTTTTGAAATTTCACGCTGAAAACACAGCAAGCGTCACGTGTACTTAAGTATGTAGTACACTAATGTCAAAAGTACCAACTTCGATGCTTTGAGCGGATTCGTAAACACCTCTGATTGGCCATTGGGTTCATGAGTTCAACAGATACGCCTGCTTTCAAACGCTCCCGTGTGTATCTATGTAAGCGCTTGGTAAAGAGCGTCAAAGCTTTCTATTTACAACATGTTTTTGAAGTGTTGATCATTGTAGCCAATCACAGACATATCTGTTGAGTGCGTGAACACAATGGCCAATCAGAGGGGTTTACGAATCTGCTCAACAGCGCTCAAAGCATCACATTTTTGAAATTTCACGCTGAAAACACAGCAAGCGTCACGTGTACTTAAGTATGTAGTACACTAATGTCAAAAGTACCAACTTCGATGCTTTGAGCGGATTCGTAAACACCTCTGATTGGCCACTGGGTTCATGAGTTCAACAGATACGCCTGCTTTCAAACGCTCCCGTGTGTATCTATGTAAGCGCTTGGTAAAGAGCGTCAAAGCTTTCTATTTACAACATGTTTTTGAAGTGTTGATCATTGTAGCCAATCACAGACACATCTGTTGAGCGTGTGAACACAATGGCCAATCAGAGGTGTTTACGAATCTGGTCAACAGCGCTCAAAGTATCACATTTTTGAAATTTCACGCTGAAAACACAGCAAGCGTCACGTGTACTTAAGTATGTAGTACACTAATGTCAAAAGTACCAACTTCGATGCTTTGAGCGGATTCGTAAACACCTCTGATTGGCCATTGGGTTCATGAGTTCAACAGATACGCCTGCTTTCAAACGCTCCCGTGTGTATCTATGTAAGCGCTTGGTAAAGAGCGTCAAAGCTTTCTATTTACAACATGTTTTTGAAGTGTTGATCATTGTAGCCAATCACAGACACATCTGTTGAGCGCGTGAACACAATGGCCAATCAGAGGTGTTTACGAATCTGCTCAACAGCGCTCAAAGCATCACATTTTTTAAATTTCACACTGAAAACACAGCAAGCGTCACGTGTACTTAAGTATGTAGTACACTAATGTCAAAAGTACCAACTTCGATGCTTTGAGCGGATTCGTAAACACCTCTGATTGGCCACTGGGTTCATGAGTTCAACAGATACGCCTGCTTTCAAACGCTCCCGTGTGTATCTGTGTAAGCGCTTGGTGAAGAGCGTCAAAGCTTTCTATTTACAACATGTTTTTGAAGTGTTGATCATTGTAACCAATCACAGACATATCTGTTGAGCGCGTGAACACAATGGCCAATCAGAGGTGTTTACGAATCTGCTCAACAGCGCTCAAAGCATCACATTTTTGAAATTTCACGCTGAAAACACAGCAAGCGTCACGTGTACTTAAGTATGTAGTACACTAATGTCAAAAGTACCAACTTCGATGCTTTGAGCGGATTCGTAAACACCTCTGATTGGCCACTGGGTTCATGAGTTCAACAGATACGCCTGCTTTCAAACGCTCCCGTGTGTATCTGTGTAAGCGCTTGGTGAAGAGCGTCAAAGCTTTCTATTTACAACATGTTTTTGAAGTGTTGATCATTGTAACCAATCACAGACATATCTGTTGAGCGCGTGAACACAATGGCCAATCAGAGGTGTTTACGAATCTGCTCAACAGCGCTCAAAGCATCACATTTTTGAAATTTCACGCTGAAAACACAGCAAGCGTCACGTGTACTTAAGTATGTAGTACACTAATGTCAAAAGTACCAACTTCGATGCTTTGAGCGGATTCGTAAACACCTCTGATTGGCCATTGGGTTCACGAGCTCAACAGATACGCCTGCTTTCAAACGCTCCCGTGTGTATCTGTGTAAGCGCTTGGTGAAGAGCGTCAAAGCTTTCTATTTACAACATGTTTTTGAAGTGTTGATCATTGTAACCAATCACAGACATATCTGTTGAGCGCGTGAACACAATGGCCAATCAGAGGGGTTTACGAATACACTCAACAGCTCTCAAAGCATCACATTTTTTAAATTTCACACTGAAAACACAGCAAGCGTCACGTGTACTTAAGTATGTAGTACACTAATGTCAAAAGTACCAACTTCGATGCTTTGAGCGGATTCGTAAACACCTCTGATTGGCCATTGGGTTCACGAGCTCAACAGATACGCCTGCTTTCAAACGCTCCCGTGTGTATCTGTGTAAGCGCTTGGTAAAGAGCGTCAAAGCTTTCTATTTACAACATGTTTTTGAAGTGTTGATCATTGTAGCCAATCACAGACACATCTGTTGAGCGCGTGAACACAATGGCCAATCAGAGGTGTTTACGAATACACTCAACAGCTCTCAAAGCATCACATTTTTTAAATTTCGATACGAAGTCGGTAATTTTAACAACCCTAGCGTACTACATACTCAAGTACACGTGACGCTCGTAGTGTTTTCAGCGTCTGCCGTCTCACAATATGA
Organism: Elopichthys bambusa; assembly: GCA_037101425.1. NCBI lineage: Eukaryota > Metazoa > Chordata > Actinopteri > Cypriniformes > Xenocyprididae > Elopichthys > Elopichthys bambusa. Next base: position 1,438,415 of record CM074455.1, read on the forward strand.
GGACGTGAAAACATGAACATATCCAGAGCTGCTCTGAGAGAACGATTAATGAGCATTTCATCATTTTATGTGAGAAAATCCATTGTCAAATACACCCCGAAACTCAAAGGTCTTCACTACAACCCGTCAAAATAAAAGTTTGGTTTTACTTGAAGAAAAATATTACTATTGTATAATAGAATGTCCATCTCAAAATATTAATAATAATCTCTATTGTGCATCACTTAAAAGGATAAAAGTTGTTACCTTTATTACATTTTAAAATATTAATTAAATTGTTAGTTTTGTATTCATTTGATTACTGTTTTTGATCATATATTTGTATTAAATCATAAAAAGATTAATACATTTTCTATAAAAATAAACAGTTAATCTAATCTATAATTAATCATTAAATTGAACTGATTAGACATGTTTCTGATTATTTAAAAAAAAAAACTGATTTCAAGTTTGTTATAATAAAGCATTTGTTCAACGAAAAAACAAACAGTTTTCATTAATTTAATAGTCATTTTAACTGATGATAATAATAATAATTGATCGTTTTTTTTGAGACCGGTAAAATCTCATACCGTTACAACCCTAATGCAGATGTGCAAGAAATCATTCTAATACGCTGATTTTCTGATTATTATCAATGTTGAAAACAGTTGAGCTGCTTCATATTTTTGTGTCATACGTTTCATTTTTCAGGATTCTTCAAGTTCAAAAGAACAGCTTTTATTTGAAACAGAATCTTTTGTGGCATTATAAATGTGTCTTTTGTCCTACAGCATGTAATGAATATAAACAGTCCCACTGGTTAACAGTAACGCCTGACCTCAGATCGGATCGGCAGTGTCTGGATCAACTCCCCTGGGACCTCTTGCAAACAGATGGAGGATCAGCGGTTTCTCCACAGCCCTCTGACCCGGACAAATTGGCACGAAGGTGGCTGCGATTGTTTTTCAATATCTGTTCTGACCTTTGACCCCTGGCTCTGCGGTGGGAGGGGTCAGCACGAGGACATCGATTAAATGCAGGGAATTGCCTGTCAGTTATTACTTTTATCCAATCAATAGAGAGCAGGGCGCTTTTGTCTGGCCCGGTGTGCCGCGGCTGCTCTGTTTGACACGATCAATGCTATAATACCAGCGGATATCAAGCACTCCACCTCTGTGTGTGTGTGTGTGTGTGTGTGTGTGTGTTTGGACTCACAACAGTCACATGCCGCACAGCAGAAAGCGAATGACACCGATCTGTAACCACAAACACGCTGTGATCGAACCACATAAAGCTCTTTATGTTGCTAGAGGGTGGCTGTTAATGTAGGCTGATAGGGCGTTCCTAGGGTGTTCACTGCAGTTACTGGGGTGATCATGGTGGTTGCTAGGGCGTTGCTAGGGCGATCATAGTGCTTGATAGGGTATTGTGGGTGGGTGTGTGGGTACTTGGGCATTGCTAGGGTGTTTATAATGGTTGCTAGGGGCATTGCTAGGGTATTCATTGTGCTTGGTAGGGTATTTTGGGTGGTTGCTAGGGCATTTCTAGGGTGTTCATGCAAGTTGCTAGGGTATTTCCTAGGGTGTACATGGTGGTTGTGTTCAGGGTGTTGTAGGTGGTTTCCTTGGGTGTTAATAGTGGTTGCAAGGGCTTTCATGTAGGTTGCTAGGGGATTCCTAGGGTGTTTGTGGTGGTTGCTACTGTGTTACGGCTGGTTGCTAGGGTGTTAATAGTGGTTGCAAGGGTGTTCATGCATGTTGCTAGGAGATTCCTAGATTGTTCATAGTGGTTGTGTTTAGGGTGTTGTGGATGGTTGCTAGGGTGTTAATAGTGGTTGCAAGGCTTTCATGTAGGTTGCTAGGGGATTCCTAGGGTGTTTGTGGTGGTTGCTACGGTGTTACGACTGGTTGCTAGGGTGTTAATAGTGGTTGCAAGGATGTTCATGCATGTTGCTAGGAGATTCTTAGGTTGTTCATGGTGGTTGTGTTCAGGGTGTTGTGGGTGGTTGCCAGGGTGTTCATAGTGGTTGCTATGGTGTTATAGGTGGTTGCTATGGTGTTAACAGTGGTTTAAAGGGTGTTCTTGCAAATTTCTAGGGGGCTCTTGGGGTGTTCATGGTGGTTGTGTTCAGGGTGTTGTGGGTGGTTGCTACGACGTTGCTAGGGTGTTCATAGTGGTTGTTATGGTGTTGTGGGTGGTTGCTATGGTGTTAACAGTGGTTTAAAGGGTGTTCTTGCAAATTTCTAGGGGGCTCTTGGGGTGTTCATGGTGGTTGTGTTTAGGGTGTTGTGGGTGGTTGCTACGACGTTGCTAGGGTGTTCATAGTGGTTGTTATGGTGTTGTGGGTGGTTGCTAGGGTGTTAATATTGGTTTCAAGGGCATTCATGCAGGTTACTAAGGGATTCCTAGGGTGTTCGTGGTGGTTGTGTTCAGGGTGTTATAGGTGGTTGCTATGGTGTTAACAGTGGTTTAAAGGGTGTTCATGCAAATTTCTAGGGGGCTCTTGGGGTGTTCATGGTGGTTGTGTTCAGGGTGTTGTGGGTGGTTGCTACGACGTTGCTAGGGTGTTCATAGTGGTTGTTATGGTGTTGTGGGTGGTTGCTAGGGTGTTAATATTGGTTTCAAGGGCATTCATGCAGGTTACTAAGGGATTCCTAGGGTGTTCGTGGTGGTTGTGTTCAGGGTGTTATAGGTGGTTGCTATGGTGTTAACAGTGGTTTAAAGGGTGTTCATGCAAATTTCTAGGGGGCTCTTGGGGTGTTCATGGTGGTTGTGTTCAGGGTGTTGTGGGTGGTTGCTACGACGTTGCTAGGGTGTTCATAGTGGTTGTTATGGTGTTGTGGGTGGTTGCTATGGTGTTAACAGTGGTTTAAAGGGTGTTCATGCAAATTTCTAGGGGGCTCTTGGGGTGTTCATGGTGGTTGTGTTCAGGGTGTTGTGGGTGGTTGCTACGACGTTGCTAGGGTGTTCATAGTGGTTGTTATGGTGTTGTGGGTGGTTGCTAGGGTGTTAATATTGGTTTCAAGGGCATTCATGCAGGTTACTAAGGGATTCCTAGGGTGTTCGTGGTGGTTGTGTTCAGGGTGTTATAGGTGGTTGCTATGGTGTTAACAGTGGTTTAAAGGGTGTTCATGCAAATTTCTAGGGGGCTCTTGGGGTGTTCATGGTGGTTGTGTTCAGGGTGTTGTGGGTGGTTGCTACGACGTTGCTAGGGTGTTCATAGTGGTTGTTATGGTGTTGTGGGTGGTTGCTATGGTGTTAACAGTGGTTTAAAGGGTGTTCATGCAAATTTCTAGGGGGCTCTTGGGGTGTTCATGGTGGTTGTGTTCAGGGTGTTGTGGGTGGTTGCTAGGACGTTGCTAGGGTGCTCATAGTGGTTGTTATGGTGTTGTGGGTGGTTGCTAGGGTGTTAATATTGGTTTCAAGGGCATTCATGCAGGTTACTAAGGGATTCCTAGGGTGTTCATGGTGGTTGTGTTCAGGGTGTTGTGGGTGTTTGCTAGGGTGCTGCTAAGATGTTCATAGTGGTTGCTATGGTATTGTGGGTGGTTGCCAAGCTGTTAATAGTGGTTGCAAGGGTGTTCATGCAGGTTTCTAGGGCGTTGCAAGGATGTTCATGGTGGTTGTTAGGTGTTGTAGGTATTTGCTAGGGCATTGCTAGAGTGTTTCTAGTGGTTGCTAGGGCATTGCTAAGGTGTTCATGGTAGTTGCTAGGTCTTTTTGTAGGGTATTCATGGCTAGGGTGTTCCAGGTGGTTGCTAGGGCACTCTGGATGGTTGCTAGGTGTTTAGAGCCCAGAGTATCAGCTGGTGGACAGTTCTCAGGAGGAATTATCAGCTTATTCACCAGCACACACACAAAAGGAGCAGCAGTCGGAGGGGCCTACCAATCGATTTTCTGGCAAAGGAAAAAACAAAGACTCAGAGAGAAAAAGAAAGGCTCTGTTCCAAAATCTACAAAAGCTGAAATGAAGCCTCATAAGTGAGTGAAAAATGCTCTGCATGGACAGAAACTCAATACAGCTCACAAACAGGGCTCTGCGTGAGAGACTCGACCCATAATTGATTCTAATATAATCTGATGTAAGCATAATACTAAAATAATAAATGCCATAATGCTATAATTAGCAAAAAGTAAATACACTGCAAAAATCATTTTTCTTATTATTTCTGTCTTGTTTTCCATCCTTCAAAAACAAGATAGATTTACTTGAAAAGGAAAACTGTATAAGATATTAAGACTATTATTATGAGTATTATTATGCTACCTACATTTTGGAGCACCTATGATGCCTTCAATGCTGCCTGTTTAGTGCACTAGTTCTGAGTCTGTTCAATAGGTGCTTCTAATCAATCCCAGCATGATTTCCCTGTCACTGCTTCAAGACGAGCGTGTTTCTCGTATGATGGCGCTCGAGGGTTGCTCTCCAAACACGAGGCGAGCGAGGCGTGTTTGCAGAAGCACCTTTATGATGCAGCACACAGACGTCTGTATATACTGTGATCACATTTCCACGTGAGAGCAACTTCAAAGGTTCACTTTAAAGAAAAGGAAGTGGTGATGTTACGTTCAGATCATTTTATCTTGAGAGAATCTGCAATCAAAATCTTGCACTTTAGACTTTAGTTCCTTGGCAAATCAGAGCACAGACTTAATTTATGAAACATTGTTTTGGCATTGTTTTATAAAGCATCAATGAACTCACATGATTAAGACACATTCTAGAGGAGACATTTGTGAGAATACTGGGGTGTTTTTCTCAAGAGAAACATGAGAAGAAGGAGAATCCTTTTAATCTAGTCAAATTAATTGAGACTGTAACCCCCCTTTTTCAGCATAGTAGTGAAAATGCACTACGCAAAATTAAATGGTTGTAATTTATGAATGCTTTGGAATACAGAAACACCCTAGCAATGCACTAGCAACTATCCACAACACCCTAGCAACCACTACAAACACCCACAACACTCTAGCCTCCACCATGAACACCCTAGGAATCCCCTAGCAACCTGCATGAACACTATAGCAACCACTATGAACACCCTAGCAACCACCCACAACAACATAGCAACCACTATGAACACCCTAGCAACGCCCTAGCAACCACCCACAACACCCTGAACACAACCACCATGAACACCCTAAGAGTCCCCTAGCAAACTGCATGAACACCTAGCAATGCCCTAGCAACCATGATGAACACCCTGGCAACCACCCACAACATCTTATTAAGCACAATGAACACCCTAGCGATGCCCTAGCGATGCCCTAGCTACCACTATAAACACTCTAGCAACCACAATGAACACCCTATCAATGCCCTAGCAACCACTTACATCACCCTGAACATAACCACCATGAAGTCCCCTAGCAACCTGCACGAACACCTTAGCAATACCCTAGCAACCACCCACAACACCCTATCAAGCACTATGAAACCCTAGCAATGCCCTAGCAACCACTATAAACACCCTAGCAACCACCTACAACACCATAGCAACCAATATGAACACCCTATCAACGCCCTAGCAACCACCCACAACACCCTGAACACAACCACCATGAACGGCCTAAGAGTCCCCTAGCAACTAGCATAAACACCCTATCAATGCCCTAGCAACCATGATGAACACCCTAGCAACCATGATGAACACCCTAGCAACCACTATAAACGTCCTAGCAACATCTATGAACGCCCTACCAACCACCCACAATAGCCTATCAAGCACTATGAAACCCTAGCAATGCCCTAGCAACCACTATAAACACCCTAGCAAACACTATGAACACCCTATCAAGCACTATGAAACCATAGCAATGCCCTAGCAACCACTATAAAAACTCTAGCAACCACCTACAACATCATAGCAACCAATATGAACACCCTATCAATGCCCTAGCAACCACTCACAACACCCTGAACACAACCACCATGAACAGCCTAAGAGTCCCCTAGCAACTTGCAGGAACACCCTAGCAATGCCCTAGCAACCACCCACAACAGCCTATCAAGCACAATGAACACCCTAGCAATGCCCTAGCAACCACTATGAACACCCTATCAATGCCTTAGCAACCACTCACAACACCCTGAACACAACCACCATAAACAGCCTAAGAGTCCCCTAGCAATGCCCTAGCAACCATGATGAACACCCTAGCAACCACTATAAACGTCCTAGCAACCTCTATGAACGCCCTACCAACCACCCACAACCAGCACTATGAAACCCTAGCAATGCCCTAGCAACCACTATAAACACCCTATCAAGCACTATGAAACCATAGCAATGCCCTAGCAACCACTATAAAAACCCTAGCAACCACCTACAACATCATAGCAACCAATATGTACACCCTATCAACGCCCTAGAAACCACCCACAACACAACCACCATGAACACCTTAAGAGCCCCCTAGCAACTTGCATTAACACCCTAGCAACACCCACAATATATGTTTTGTATAAAACAAAAAATGTTTAGCACAGTACATTTTACAGTAAACTTAATTTTTTTTTTTACGCGTAACAAATGAATAAATGATCACAATATGGCTTATATCACAAAACAGTCACCACATGCGGAACCTCGAGTCTGAGACCTTTCCTCACTTCTACATATCTTGAGTAATTAAACCACAGAACTGTTTGTTTTTTTCGAGTTATTGTTTGAACAAACACTAATTAAATTAACTTTGCAACGTCGACAATGTTACAGAAATGTGCTGTATTTTAATGACAATATTGTGTTTATAATTAATAAATTTTACAACATCAACACGTTTTGCTAATGTGAAGCTGCTTTGAAACAATCTGTATTGTATTAAACGCCATATAAATAAATATAACTTGACTTAAATGTCTGCAACCGTTTTAACAAACAACGTGGCAGAAATACCTCAGATTCTTTCCTTTAGACGCTGTTTTCATGCTGTCTGTCGAGCAGATGTTTATTATGCAGCTAAACGGCACGTTTTCATGGAAAAGCCGTGAAATTCAGCACTGTAATCAGGAAAGGCTGGTGTTTTTCCCTGGGTCTCTGCAAACTTTACAGGACTGCAAAACAAGGATGCTTCCAGCAGGATCAAATAATGAGGGAATCGTGCCACCTGGTGGTCAAAAGAGGATCAACATCAGATCAATTCTGTTTCAATTTGACCTATTCAGGGGGGAGAGACTTTCTCTGGCTTGTTTCATTCAGCAGTTTCAAGTCAAGATTACTCAATAAAGCTGCACGACACAATAGACCGGGGCAAGTTGTCACATTTTTTTTATCCTAGCCGAGTGGGTTTAATTCGGACCTTTTGTGACTATTCCCTCTTTAGAAGGACTAAGTTGTTTAGAAATATGAAATACTATCTTAAAAAAAGAAGAAGCACATTTTCACAATAAATGTGGTAGAGCAGACCGGGGCTAGTTGTCACAATGCCTTTATCTCTATTTATGAGCTTTCAAGTCAAATATCCAGATACACGTATGCTTGTTTTCAAACTTATCTTGCTGATAGGCAAAACAATGTTTGGAGCATGTTATATTTTTCATTTTTGCTGTTACATGAATTCTTTTGTGTTTCATAATTGTTTATTCCACTGAAACGGTTGTCTATAGGGCTTAATGTATGTTTGATGAACCATTTCTTTTTTCTAGGCAGTGCTCAATGAGTTTTTTGTACTTTAAGTTTTGCGTATATAGAAACTGGGGTCAAACGTGTGACAACTTGCCCCGGTCGTCCCTGTTTATTGCAGTGAATTCCCTCTTATGACCCTCTTTTTCGACTCTCTCATCTCTACCTCACGGTGTTCATTGAGCTCAGTGAAGTCAGTGGGCTGTGAACGCTTCGACTTCATGGACACCTGATCTCTTCTGCTGGGATACTGGTGCAGGAAGGTGAGCCGTGATGCCATGGTAACAGATCCAGGCCTGTGGGGAATATCAGACCAGCATTCCCAGTGACATCTCAATTCAGCAGAACACATTCTGAAATCCTGAGCTCTGAACATTCTGAATTCTAACATTTTAGAGATTCTAAAAGGGGAAACAGAACTCTAAATTCTATCATTCTTTTAAGTCAACATGAAACGGAAGTAGATCTTTCTTCCCTATTGTGACATATATCCGAATGAAACGGTGTCATGACAAATCGGCTCCTCCCTTAAAATCTATCAACTATCAGTTAATGATACTAAGTACATACGAACAATATTAATTTAAAATATGTATAGCTTACTATATAGTGCATAATAAAACAAATTGAATATAATTTCTTTCACCTGTTAATTAATTAAAAATAATAATAATAATAGCCTATTAAGTGAATAAATGAACATTATTCTTTTTATAACTGAAATATTTGGACATTTAACACTTAATTTAACAATTAATTACATTAAAGATGATTGTGAATACAGGATAAGTGCACATGCGTGTAAACAGGCTAATCGGCTATCTGTATGCTATGCTAGTACATTAGCTAACTAATACAGACATTACTGTAGTTCAAACAGCATGATTTTGTAGGAAGGTGCTAAAGAGAGTATTAAACTAATTTGAGCCAATGAGATCGCTTGGGGTCCTAACAAAGACACGATTTCGAAGGATTAACTGATTTGTCACCACAATGGCTTCTCGAACAAGAAAAAATGTGGGGCGGGGCTTAATTGTGTGCATTGATTTGATAGTTGTTGTTCGCTATTGGTCGATCTCATTTGAGTGACAGGTTGGTTGTTCCGCCCGGCGCCCTCAAGCAGTATCAGAGAAGAGACATTTTGATTAAAGATTACGAAGCACATTAATAAAATAATAATAATAATAATAATAAAAGAATAACTGCAATATTAAAGAATGGTCATTTATTATGTCATGGTGACTCAAAGGCTCAAATACGACTGTTACTTGTTTTTCATTAAATGTCATATCCTTCCGCTAAAAGAAATAGTACCTGACCATAAACCGCAACGCGACCAGAGACGAGAAAGCTGAAATTTAGCTGAAATATTAATAAATTGAACCGTTTAAATGGTGAATGTTAAATATAAAACAAACAAACAAAAAAAAACACGATTAACGGTTATTTATTTACAAAATTAACACATTTTTTCCCCTCAGAAAGGATCCCAAATTGTTCCTCAAATCACCCATCGACTGTCACGCTGCTCTACAGATCAAAATTTACTTTTAAACATTCTTTAAACATTGTTTTTCATTAAATGTCATATCCTTCCGCTAAAAGAAATAGTACCTGACCATAAACCGCAACGCGACCAGAGACGAGAAAGCTGAAATTTAGCTGAAATATTAATAAATTGAACCGTTTAAATGGTGAATGTTAAATATAAAACAAACAAACAAAAAAATAACACGATTAACGGTTATTTATTTACAAAATTAACACATTTTTTCCCCTCAGAAAGGATCCCAAATTGTTCCTCAAATCACCCATCGACTGTCACGCTGCTCTACAGATCAAAATTTACTTTTAAACATTCTTTAAACATTGTTTTTCATTAAATGTCATATCCTTCCGCTAAAAGAAATAGTACCTGACCATAAACCGCAACGCGACCAGAGACGAGAAAGCTGAAATTTAGCTGAAATATTAATAAATTGAACCGTTTAAATGGTGAATGTTAAATATAAAACAAACAAACAAAAAAAAAACACGATTAACGGTTATTTATTTACAAAATTAACACATTTTTTCCCCTCAGAAAGGATCCCAAATTGTTCCTCAAATCACCCATCGACTGTCACGCTGCTCTACAGATCAAAATTTACTTTTAAACATTCTTTAAACATTGTTTTTCATTAAATGTCATATCCTTCCGCTAAAAGAAATAGTACCTGACCATAAACCGCAACGCGACCAGAGACGAGAAAGCTGAAATTTAGCTGAAATATTAATAAATTGAACCGTTTAAATGGTAAATGTTAAATATAAAACAAACAAACAAAAAAATAACACGATTAACGGTTATTTATTTACAAAATTAACACATTTTTTCCCCCTCAGAAAGGATCCCAAATTGTTCCTCAAATCACCCATCGACTGTCACGCTGCTCTACAGATCAAAATTTACTTTTAAACATTCTTTAAACATTGTTTTTCATTAAATGTCATATCCTTCCGCTAAAAGAAATAGTACCTGACCATAAACCGCAACGCGACCAGAGACGAGAAAGCTGAAATTTAGCTGAAATATTAATAAATTGAACCGTTTAAATGGTGAATGTTAAATATAAAACAAACAAACAAAAAAAAAACACGATTAACGGTTATTTATTTACAAAATTAACACATTTTTTCCCCTCAGAAAGGATCCCAAATTGTTCCTCAAATCACCTATCGACTGTCACGCTGCTCTACAGATCAAAATTTACTTTTAAACATTCTTTAAACATTGTTTTTCATTAAATGTCATATCCTTCCGCTAAAAGAAATAGTACCTGACCATAAACCGCAACGCGACCAGAGACGAGAAAGCTGAAATTTAGCTGAAATATTAATAAATTGAACCGTTTAAATGGTGAATGTTAAATATAAAACAAACAAACAAAAAAAAAACACGATTAACGGTTATTTATTTACAAAATTAACACATTTTTTCCCCCTCAGAAAGGATCCCAAATTGTTCCTCAAATCACCCATCGACTGTCACGCTGCTCTACAGATCAAAATTTACTTTTAAACATTCTTTAAACATTGTTTTTCATTAAATGTCATATCCTTCCGCTAAAAGAAATAGTACCTGACCATAAACCGCAACGCGACCAGAGACGAGAAAGCTGAAATTTAGCTGAAATATTAATAAATTGAACCGTTTAAATGGTGAATGTTAAATATAAAACAAACAAACAAAAAAATAACACGATTAACGGTTATTTATTTACAAAATTAACACATTTTTTTCCCCTCAGAAAGGATCCCAAATTGTTCCTCAAATCACCCATCGACTGTCACGCTGCTCTACAGATCAAAATTTACTTTTAAACATTCTTTAAACATTGTTTTTCATTAAATGTCATATCCTTCCGCTAAAAGAAATAGTACCTGACCATAAACCGCAACGCGACCAGAGACGAGAAAGCTGAAATTTAGCTGAAATATTAATAAATTGAACCGTTTAAATGGTGAATGTTAAATATAAAACAAACAAACAAAAAAATAACACGATTAACGGTTATTTATTTACAAAATTAACACATTTTTCCCCTCAGAAAGGATCCCAAATTGTTCCTCAAATCACCTATCGACTGTCACGCTGCTCTACAGATCAAAATTTACTTTTAAACATTCTTTAAACATTGTTTTTCATTAAATGTCATATCCTTCCGCTAAAAGAAATAGTACCTGACCATAAACCGCAACGCGACCAGAGACGAGAAAGCTGAAATTTAGCTGAAATATTAATAAATTGAACCGTTTAAATGGTGAATGTTAAATATAAAACAAACAAACAAAAAAATAACACGATTAACGGTTATTTATTTACAAAATTAACACATTTTTCCCCTCAGAAAGGATCCCAAATTGTTCCTCAAATCACCTATCGACTGTCACGCTGCTCTACAGATCAAAATTTACTTTTAAACATTCTGGTCTGTTAGTTTTACCAACAAAAACGCGTTTATGTTGCTAAGGCTGGTTGCTAAGGATAATACACCGACCTTTTAAAATGACACTGCTGTTGACCAATCAGCAACGAGGGCCAGAACTGCCCGTTTTATAAATAGAAACACACCCATCTGTTAAACAGAAGTGATGCACAAGTCCTACCAGCCTCTGAAACCCGCGACCAACAGATTCCTGCAGCAGAGATGGGACCAGACGCGATATGAAGACCACCGCTGCAAGGTTTGAACGTGTGATTTGCATTATTAGCATGTTTAATAAAATAATTCAGGCCGCTAAGACCTTTTGTACTTCGGTGCAGTTATTTTAGTTTCACTGAAATGCTATTTTATATATATATAAAACGTTATATGGTGACTTTCCCTCTCTATTTCTTTCTAAGGTGAGAGAGGCTAAACCTGTGGTGGACACCAAGGGCATCCAAACACCTGTGCATATTCAACACAAACTGAAGAAAGTCCAGGTGTCTGACTAATTAATATGTAAACAAGAATGTATTTACAAATCTATTTTAGTGCAACTATTACAACAGATTCATATGTTAGTTCATAATCAATAAGGACACTGAAAAACATTTGTTGTAGGACTTAAAATTTCCTGATAATGTACTCACCTTCATGTCATCCAAGATCGTTCTTTCTTCAGTCGAAAGACTTCACTAACGGGTCCAAATGTCAGTTTCAGAGCTTCTACACGATCCCAGACGAGGAATAAGAGTCTTATCTAGCGAAACCATTGGTCATTTTCTAAAAAAATTAATACTTTTTAACCACAAAAGCTCGTCTTGCACTGCTCTGTGATGCGCCACGCATTACGTAATCATGTTGGAAAGATCACGCGGGTGGAAGCAGGGCGAAAAACTGCATCTCATTTTCTCCTTCAACTTCAAAATCGTTCATTGTTTTACCTTTTTTTTTTGTAAAGGCTTAGTCTTTACACGTTCACTTTGTAAACAGTACTTACTTCCACCTTACTTCCGTGATTATGCGTGGCGCGAGCAGAACATTGAGCATTTGTGGTTAAAAAGTATATACATTTTTATTTTTTTTTTTAGAAAATGACCAATGGTTTCGCTAGATAAGACTCTTATTTATCGTGTAGAGCTCTTTGAAGCTGAAACTGACATTTGGACCCGTTGAACCCCAGTGAAGTCCACTATATGGAGAACAATCCTGGAATGTTTTCCTTCATTTCTCTTCGACTAAAGAAAGAAAATAAACACAAAGAAATGGGAATTAAACATGCAATTGTGAAGCAGAAAAACTAAAATATTAACTCCAATAATCATGGTTTTATTTACAACTTTTATACAGTGTATAATGAGTACTATTGCGTTACCATGATGTTCTTTGAAGTAACTTGGAGTACATCAAATGCATGTAAACAATGAGTTTCTGTTGTTTTCAGCTGCAGGAAGAGAGGATGTCCATCATAGAGAGAGACAACCACCTCCTGGCCAGCAGACTGGCTGCGATCACTCGCTCGAAAGGACTGGTGGACCACAGGAACCATTACCCACAGTACAGGTGCTCAAACATCAGTGTTTAGCTGGTTAACATAGTAACACGGTGACCTGGTTAGGAGGTGTTTATTCGAGCTGGGTTTCAGTTGTCTGATCTCCCGCGGCGTCTCATGTCATCTCTGGATCTCAAACTGACGGGCTGAATCATTAATGCTCGGCTGTTGACAAAGCCTTTATGAATTATTGAGAGACACATAACCTATTCTCCATCATACCTGAGGGATCCTGTAGTTCGGGTTGTTGTGGTTGCTACAGTATCATGATAGTAGGATTGGTGGTTCGTCCTTGTTTAAAAAAGGTTTGACTCGTGCTCGATTTCATGCACAATTTCTTCAGAAAATGTAAAAGCCAGCCAGATCTGTAACTTTAGTTTCATTAATGTACTATAATATTTTTTTTATTTTTTTTTAAATATTTTTATATTTTTGTTTTCATTTTAGATAGTTTTAGTACTTTTGTTTGCCATTTTTATTATTGTTTTAATCTATATAATTTTTTATTAATTTTTATTTTAGCTTTTATTTTAGTACATCAAGGTTAGCAAAGTTCAAATGAGAAATCTAGCTGAGATAAAAAAATATTTTATTTCATTTATCTATTTTATATACATATATAAACTAAATAATATTTAGACAAAATAACAAACGAAATAATTATTTAGAAATTAAATAGAAATTAGAAAGTAATGAAAATATTTTACAGTCTGAATGCACAGAAAAGGAAGGAGAAGCTTCTGCAGGTGACTCATGAAAACCAGGAGATCTACCAGCGAATCATGACGCAGAAATCTGACTACAGGAGGGAACTCTGGGAAGAAGACTGGGAAAAAGTCAAGCGAAGGAGAGACGACATCGCACGCTATCCTCGAGGAGTGACCAATAAACAGGTTTGATCCTAATTCACATTTTAAAAGGTGGATCTAAGAGGGTTAAAAGTGTTAATTATCTTAAAATAAGATAATGTTTTTGTGCTATATGAAAGAAAGTAAGTCATGTGGGTTTGGGATGACATATAAATGAGTAAATAGTGACAAAGTGAACACTTTTAAAGTGGACATGAATGGAAAATTCACAATATTTTCTAAATGCATGCTATTGTGATTCATCCATGCCTATGTTTCTTTTCTTTTTTTTAAATTCAAACATCTATAAAAACTCAGTCTTCCAGTGAAATGACATATGCTGGTCATAGTCCACTTAAACTCCGCCCCTTTCTTACTATCTACTGAAAGCCTGCATTTAGGCCCGCCTCCTTATTAGAGCCACGCCCACATCTCAACATCCAACCAACAAACAAGTCCCCATCCTACTTTTTTCCAGATAATCTGCTCCACTCTATTGAAGCTTGTTTCTGCCACAGAAAAAAAAAAAAATTAATTGCGATGTTTAAAGCTGCAGTTGGGGTTATAAAGTCAGAAATGCGAGATATAAACTTGCAATTCTTACTTTTTTCTCACAATTCTGACTTTATATCCCGCAATTCTGACTTTATATCACTCAATTCTGGCTTTATATCTCGCAATTCTGACTTTATATCTCGCAATTCTGACTTTATAACTCACAATTCTGACTTTATATCCCACAATTCTGACTTTATAACTCGCAATTCTGACTTTATAACTCACAATTCTGACTTTATAACTCACAATTCTGACTTTATATCCCGCAATTCTGACTTTATATCCCACAATTCTGACTTTATATCCCACAATTCTGACTTTATATCCCGCAATTCTGACTTTATATCCCCCAATTCTGACTTTATATCCCCCAATTCTGACTTTATATCCCTCAATTCTGACTTTATAACACGCAATTCTGACTTTATAACTCACAATTCTGACTTTATAACTCACAATTCTGACTTTATATCTCGCAATTCTGACTTTATATCACTCAATTCTGACTTTATATCCCACAATTCTGACTTTATATCCCGCAATTCTGACTTTATATCCCCCAATTCTGACTTTATATCCCCCAATTCTGACTTTATATCCCTCAATTCTGACTTTATAACACGCAATTCTGACTTTATAACTCACAATTCTGACTTTATATCACTCAATTCTGACTTTATATCTCGCAATTCTGACTTTATATCACTCAATTCTGACTTTATATCCCCCAATTCTGACTTTATATCCCTCAATTCTGACTTTATAACACGCAATTCTGACTTTATAACTCACAATTCTGACTTTATATCACTCAATTCTGACTTTATATCTCACAATTCTGACTTTATATCACTCAATTCTGACTTTATATCTCACAATTCTGACTTTATATCACTCAATTCTGACTTTATATCTCGCAATTCTGACTTTATATCCCCCAATTCTGACTTTATATCCCTCAATTCTGACTTTATAACACGCAATTCTGACTTTATAACTCACAATTCTGACTTTATAACTCACAATTCTGACTTTATATCACTCAATTCTGACTTTATATCCCTCAATTCTGACTTTATATCTCGCAATTCTGACTTTATAACTCACAATTCTGACTTTATATCCCACAATTCTGACTTTATAACTCGCAATTCTGACTTTATAACTCACAATTCTGACTTTATATCCCACAATTCTGACTTTATATCCCACAATTCTGACTTTATATCCCGCAATTCTGACTTTATATCTCGCAATTCTGACTTTATATCCCCCAATTCTGACTTTATATCCCTCAATTCTGACTTTATAACACGCAATTCTGACTTTATATCTCGCAATTCTGACTTTATAACTCGCAATTCTGACTTTATAACTCGCAATTCTGACTTTATATCCCTCAATTCTGACTTTATATCCCTCAATTCTGACTTTATATCCCTCAATTCTGACTTTATATCCCCCAATTCTGACTTTATATCCCTCAATTCTGACTTTATAACACGCAATTCTGACTTTATATCTCGCAATTCTGACTTTATAACTCACAATTCTGACTTTATATCCCACAATTCTGACTTTATATCCCACAATTCTGACTTTATATCCCACAATTCTGACTTTATATCCCAATTCTGACTTTATATCACAATTCTGACTTTATATCCCACAATTCTGACTTTATATCTCACAATTCTGACTTTATATCTCACAATTCTGACTTTATATCCCACAATTCTGACTTTATATCTCACAATTCTGACTTTATATCACTCAATTCTGACTTTATATCCCACAATTCTGACTTTATATCTCTCAATTCTGACTTTATATCTCACAATTCTGACTTTATATCTCTCAATTCTGACTTTATAACTCACAATTCTGACTTTATATCACAATTCTGACTTTATATCTTGCAATTGCGAGTTTATATCAGTTCTGAGAAAAAAAGTCAGAATTCTGAGATAAAAAGTCGTAATTACCTTTTTTATGTTTTATTCAGTGGAAGAAACAAGCTTCCATATCAGATGTACATCACATGTCGCTACTTTTAATTCATCATGACTTTAAAGCTTGTTATAAGCCTTTTTCTCTGTCACAGAAACCTACAAAGGTTGTGAAGTTCTCTGGAGGGACAGTTGGACGGAGTCAGCAGTCGTCCAGCGGTGTTGAAGATGACAGCGGGGAAACCACAGAAGAAGAACCGCAACCAGCAACATGAACTCAACAGGCACTGGTTAACATCGGTCAAATAAACTCACCTATGGGTTAAATTAACTGGAACACTGGGATTCATCGATTCAGAGGCTGAAGAATGTAAATGCAATGTATTAAAGATCTCAAAACCAGTTAATAAGAACAATAAATTATAGAGAATGTGAAATGAAACAGACGTACCTACTCTGTGTGTGTATGTATGTATGTGTGTATATACAGTGGGTACGGAAAGTATTCAGACCCCCTTAAATTTTTCACTCTTTGTTATATTGCAGCCATTTGCTAAAATCATTTAAGTTCATTTTTTTCCTCATTAATGTACACACAGCACCCCATATTGACAGAAAAACACAGAATTGTTGACATTTTTGCAGATTTATTAAAAAAGAAAAACTGAAATATCACATGGTCCTAAGTATTCAGACCCTTTGCTGTGACACTCATATATTTAACTCAGGTGCTGTCCATTTCTTCTGATCATCCTTGAGATGGTTCTGTACCTTCATTTGAGTCCAGCTGTGTTTGATTATACTGATTGGACTTGATTAGGAAAGCCACACACCTGTCTATATAAGACCTTACAGCTCACAGTGCATGTCAGAGTAAATGAGAATCATGAGGTCAAAGGAACTGCCTGAAGAGCTCAGAGACAGAATTGTGGCAAGGCACAGATCTGGCCAAGGTTACAAAAACATTTCTGCTGCACTTAAGGTTCCTAAGAGCACAGTGGCCTCCATAATCCTTAAATGGAAGACGGCTTCACAACAACTCCGTGACTGTTCTTGAATGGCCCAGCCAGAGCCCTGACTTAAACCCAATTGAGCATCTCTGGAGACACCTAAAAATGGCTGTCCACCAACGTTTACTATCCAACCTGACAGAACTGGAGAGGATCTGCAAGGAGGAATGGCAGAGGATCCCCAAATCCAGGTGTGAAAAACTTGTTGCATCTTTCCCAAAAAGACTCATGGCTGTATTAGATCAAAAGGGTGCTTCTACTAGATACTGAGCAAAGGGTCTGAATACTTAGGACCATGTGATATTTCAGTTTTTCTTTTTTAATAAATCTGCAAAAATGTCAACAATTCTGTGTTTTTCTGTCAATATGGGGTGCTGTGTGTACATTAATGAGGAAAAAAAATTAAATGATTTTAGCAAATGGCTGCAATATAACAAAGAGTGAGAAATTTAAGGGGGTCTGAATACTTTCCGTACCCACTGTATATCTCCCTCACTAGTGCAGAACATCCATCATCCTCTAGATGGCAACACAACCATGTTTGTTGGACAAATCGAATCTCAATTAGCTTGCTGAAAACACAAGAAAAGCAGAAATCATGTCAAGTGATAAATGTTGCGGATTGTTTTGGAGATGATGGATGCAGTTGCATAGAATTTGCATCTTTATTAATCATAGAATATTCCAAACAATACAAGCAGCAGTGAGATTTCTGTGCCGTGTGTTTTGTGAAGATAGGAAAAATTTGGCCTCTTCTGGTGCATGGGATCACTTAAAGCATTTATTAAAAGTTGGGATGGGTTAAATGTTTGCCCAATGTGCTGAGCAGTTTTATGTAACCAAACTATGACTATATATAAAAAAAAAAGACTATAAAATGAACCCAAAATAGGTTGGAAATTAAATAATAATCAAAAGATGAACATTTATTAATAAGCAATTTGATGTCTGTCAAAACTGGTTTAAGAAAGTTGAAAGATTACCATG
The DNA here is from genome assembly GCA_037101425.1 of Elopichthys bambusa. Lineage (NCBI taxonomy): Eukaryota > Metazoa > Chordata > Actinopteri > Cypriniformes > Xenocyprididae > Elopichthys > Elopichthys bambusa. Next base: position 1,456,894 of record CM074455.1, read on the forward strand.
TTCATTAACTATATTTACACAGTACCTCAAAAAATACCAATGTATTATAATAGTGGGTCTAAAAAGACATCGTATTTCCATCGTTCATGCCAAACAAAATGGCAGATTGGTACTTTTTGGAGCCCATTTTTTTGGGAAGCCACAAATTTCACTAATTAAGCAACAATTATTCTTCTAAAGCACTAACATTTTGCCAGCTGAACATTATACTCACTTTTACGGCAGGAAAAAAAAATGCTTTTCTAAAATCTTGGGAAGAGCTGTGGTTTCCGTGCGTCAGGCAGACGTCCAGGATTTCCCGTCTGTTCCCTGACCTTGGGTTTCCTCCATCTCAAACGCTTCACCAGTCCTGCCAATCTCTCCTGAAAGTTTCTGTCCTTCTTCTGCAGCTTAGAATCGTGCAGAACAATAACCGAAGGCACTAATGACGCCAAACGGAGTGAATGTGAGCTTTCCCGCCTGTTTAACTGCTGTGATGGATTATTTGGGAGAACACACGTCCGTAGCAGCTCCATCTGGAAGATTTCCTCAAAATCTACAGATCTTCTCTGCTTTCCCACTTACATTCAGCAGGAGTGCTGCTTCGGGAAGTTTATTATTATGTCTTGATTTCTTACAAAAACCCATCTATTAACCCACTGAATTGTGATGGATGTATGTGCTTTTTGGAGCTTTAAAAACACCACTATTCAATGCCATTACAAAGCTGGGAAGAGCCAGGATATTATTTAACATAACTCCGATTGTGTTAGTCATATACATCTAGGATGGCTTGAGGGAGAGTAAATAACTATTCCTTTAAGTTTGAAGGAGAAAGATTCGGAGGAAATGTCGTTCAGCGCCGCATTATATAGCAGGCATTCCCGCCCCTAATTCATGCGCTTGAACGCTATTGGTCATTGCGAATTTGTGAAATTTACTTGCAATTTTTGAGTGAAAATTGTTTCTACACCAATTTTTTTCCAGGAACAGCCTCAAATTTAAGTCTCATTCTCATTTGTACGTTTTTCATTCAATTTCCATCCAACAAAACTATCAAAAGGCTTCAGAAGACATGAAAATTAAAGTGCACATGTATGTTTTGATAAATAGACACAAGGCGAAAAATGTTGCATGCAGTATTGTGCATTTGACAAACTATGACTTGGTATGAAATGCAAAAACTCAAAATGCTTTCCACCAAAAGCCCTCTGGCTCGGAGACATAAAACAGAATATTTTAATAGAAAAATACATTTATTTATACAGGGTTCACAAACCAGAGCGTATCGGCACAGGAGACCTGAAAGAAAATGTGACGCTGCTGGGAAAAGGTTCAAACTGGAAAACTGATTTTCCAGACAGAAGTCTGACTCTTAAATAGATATGTGTGCAGTTCATATAAGAGTGTTTATGTGCTGCTTAGTACCCAAAGAGTGAAATGACAAAGTGTTTTCATGTAAAACAGCACATTTTGTGAGTCTATCAGGTTTGACAAACAAGCAAACAACACAATATGATGCTGCAGAGTCCAAAACAGGTTTGATTTGAACACATGACTTGATTGTTATGATGATAATATAATTTAGCAATTAAAAATGCTGGATTAATTTAGAAAGTATTCAAAATAGCAGCATTTTCACCAGCGATCTCAGACTTTTGGACCCCACTGTACATTAAAAACACAACAAACTTCAATTTAACGCTCACATGAAATCTCACCTAGTTACACAGAGAACCAACATACAACAAATATCACAATTAAAACCTGTATTGCTGTTTATAAGTGACCTTGAGCTCAAACTAACACGTGTATCTTTTACTGAATCATTAGTCATGGAGTCCTGTCGGGTTCAAAATGTTTCATGTAAATTTAACTAAAATACAATAATAATCTAGAATACGAACAAAGAACAATGACATTTCATGATTTTCATATATATATATATATATATATATATATGCACAAACGTAATACATCAACAGCAATATTTACCTACACAGATTTTACTAAAACGTTTTAATAAATGTAAAATGTAACACAGGACTTCAGCGTTCAAACTGATTCTTTGACAAGAACTCATTCATGGAAATAAATCCAACTTACGAACAGTAAAGACCTGTCCACACCAAAAACTGAAACTATAAAGATAACTAATTTATCGTCCACACCAGCAGATGATATCGTTCTGTTTATTCTAAGCGCGCTGTAGTTTTGTCGTCTGTTGCTTTAAATGCTGATGCTCTTAAAGTAGGATTGATACGAATATTCTATGGATGATATCTTTATCGTTACAGTTATTCTGTAGACGATATCTTTATCGTTATAATTGCGGGCAATATCTTTATCGTAAAAGTTATGCTGTGGGCCATATCTTTATCGTTATAGTTATGCTCCGGACGATATCTTTATCGTCATATTTATGCTGCGGGCCATATCTTTATCGTTTTAGTTGCGGGTGATAGCTTTATCGTTATAGTTATACTGCGGGCGATATCTCTATCGTTGTAGTTATGCTGCAGGCAATATCTTTATCGTTATAGTTATGCTGCGGGCGATATCTTTATCTTTATCGTTATAGTTATGCTGCAGGCGATATCTTTATCGTTATAGTTATTCTGTGGACGATATTTTATCATTATAGTTATGCTGCGGACGATATCTCTTTCGTTGTAGTTATGCTGCGGGCGATATCTTTATTGTTGTAGTTATTCTGTGGACGATATCTTTATTGTTGTAGTTATGCTGCGGGCCATATCTTTATCGTTTTAGTTGCGGGCGATATCTTTATTGTTGTAGTTATGCTGCGGGCGATATCTTTATTGTTGTAGTTATTCTGTGGACGATATTTTATCATTATAGTTATGCTGCGGACGATATCTCTTTCGTTGTAGTTATGCTGCGGGCGATATCTTTATTGTTGTAGTTATTCTGTGGACGATATCTTATCATTATAGTTATGCTGCGAGCGATATCTTTATCGTTATAGTTATTCTGTGGACGATATTTTATCATTATAGTTATGCTGCGGACGATATCTCTTTCGTTGTAGTTATGCTGCGGGCGATATCTTTATTGTTGTAGTTATTCTGTGGACGATATCTTTATTGTTGTAGTTATTCTGTGGACGATATCTTATCATTATAGTTATGCTGCGAGCGATATCTTTATCGTTATAGTTATTCTGTGGACGATATCTTATTATAGTTATGCTGCGAGCGATATCTTTATTGTTATAGTTATTCTGTGGACGATATTTTATCATTATAGTTATGCTGCGGACGATATCTCTTTCGTTGTAGTTATGCTGCGGGCGATATCTTTATTGTTGTAGTTATTCTGTGGACGATATCTTTATTGTTGTAGTTATTCTGTGGACGATATCTTTATCATTATAGTTATGCTGCGAGCGATATCTTTATCGTTATAGTTATTCTGTGGACGATATCTTATCATTATAGTTATGCTGCGGACGATATCTCTTTCGTTGTAGTTATGCTGCGGCGATATCTACTGTTATAGTTATGGGACAATAAAAAAAAAACCTTGCTACGAGCACTTTACTGAAGCAACTGTGACTTGACACGGCACTTGCGTACTGTTTTTTAATTTTACTCATGTTGATTCGACTGCTTCTACTATTCTCATTTGTAAGTCGCTTTGGAGAAAAGCGTCGGCTAAATGACTAAATGTAAATGTAAATATCTTTTTCATTATAGTTATGCCGTGGATGATATATTTTTCGTTATAGTTATGCTGCAGGCGATATCTCGATATCTTTATTGTTATAGTTATGCTGCGGGCGCTATCTTTATTGTTATAGTTATTCTGTGGACGATATCTCTTTCGTTGTAGTTATGCTGCGGGCGATATCTTTATCATTATAGTTATTCTGTGGACGATATCTCTTTCGTTGTAGTTATGCTGCGGGCGCTATCTTTATTGTTATGGTTATGCTGCGGGCGATATCTTTATCATTATAGTTATTCTGTGGACGATATCTCTTTCGTTGTAGTTATGCTGCGGGCGATATCTTTATCGTTATAGTTATGCCGTGGATGATATCTTTATCATTATAGTTATGCTGCGGGCGATATCTTTATTGTTATAGTTATGCCGTGGATGATATATTTTTCGTTATAGTTATGCTGCAGGCGATATCTCGATATCTTTATCGTTATAGTTATCGTCCTTGGTGTGAACGGGACTTAACGCTGCTTGTTTAAATCAGAGATGCTAGTAGAACATCTTTAGTAAATATGATGAAGACAATTAAAAGTGCATAAAATAATTGCGATAATCGTTTTCGCTCAGCCCTAGTTAGCATGTCATATCTGCACTCCCATTACACAAGAATCTCGGTCGTTGCTGAGCGACGTACAAAAAACGTAAAATAAAGTTCCATCGAGCATCAGGTGAAAAAATCTTTCGAGATGGCTTCCACGAAATTGGGCGCTGACATCAGGATCCCAATCGTGCAGAGGATTGTAAAGATGGAGAACGCCATGAGGCACAAACGATCGATCACCGCCGCCGCGAACTTCCATTCGTTACACACGTTCTCGTCCTCGTCCTGGTTGCGGAATCGTTTGGCGATATACCTCACTTCCTCCAGAATTTTGGACAGTTCCAGTTCCAAAGGCCCACCCACGATGCCTCCACCGACCCCGCCCCTGATTCCAGCCCCGCCCCCTAGTGTCGGCACCGCCGCCCCCGGCAACAGCACGTCCTCCTCAGTGGACGTCATGAGACGCCCACAGAGCACACTGTGAGAGTCGTGAGAGGAAGCGTAGTGGACGCCCTCCATACCTCTGAAGCCGATGTACAGCATGTTTCCGCTGGCGGGCTGCAGCGCCCCCTGGCTGACCGACAGCTCCACGCTGGACACACTGCCATGCCGGGGGTGTTTGTTGTGGCAGGCCAGACGGATCCGTTCTTCGCCAGGCCGCCGCATGCGGAGGAACCAGGCACACCAGTTCAAGAGGAGAACGCGGGTCTAGACAACAAAACACAAGCGTGAATGCAAATACTACTGTGTTTCATGATTAGTTTGTTTGAGCACTATGTGCATAACTCAAAGATTCGCTGAGTCAATATGACTGAATCAATGCAGGTGAGTCATCATAATGCTGTAGGGATTTCTGGAGGCGTACGCCGCTTCCTCCTAATTGGTGCTTGAATATTCATTGTAATTCTAGACAACGAAGGCCTGACATATATTTTTCAAGCTAAAATGGAAATTAATATTTCATGTTGGCTAGGTTAAGTGTGTGCCTAGAAGACAAAGCTGCACAAAGTTTGTTTCCTAGTGGCCAGTCTCATGCATTAGGTATAAATCAATTCTGATTCACATCACACCGTCCTCAGTAGAGTGAGGCAGCCGGCACTCAGAAAGACACTTTAACCTTCAACACTGTGAATACAGAGAGTGAGAGAGGCTGTTGTAACTTTACTTTTAATGTTACAAAACACTTAATTATTAATAATAAAAACATTAAACACATATACAGTGCCCCCCAAAAGTATCTGGACATTTATTTCACAATTTAAAATATAATGTATGGAATAAAAACAAAATACTAAATAAAAATAAAAATAAATACTTTTATAAAATGAATAAAATAAAATAATAATAATATAAATTTTTGTTTTGTAAATGTTTGTAGCGAAAATTAAAAATACACAATTCAATATATATCAATAATGTATTAAATAAAAATGAAACAAAAACAAGTGGGATGAATAAATAAATAAATGCTTTAGTAATGTAAAGATTAAAAATACATTATTAAAAATATATTAATAATGTATGAAACAAAATACTAAATAAAAAGTGAAAAACAAAAACAAACAAAAATAAAAACTGATATATTAAATAAAATGCTTTTAAATAGAAAAAAAATTAAAAATACACACAAAATTAAAAATATATTAATAATGTATTACTTAAAATGAAATAAAAAGCTAAACAAATAAATAAAAAAGATAATTAATTAATTAATGCCTCAGTAATGTAAAGCTTTTATAGCAACAATTAAAAATTCATTAAAAATATATCAATAATGTATAAAACAAAATACTAAATAAAAAGTGAAAAACAAAAACAAACAAACAACTAATAAATAAACAATAAAAACTGATATATTAACAAATAAATAAATGCTTTTAAATAGAAAAAAATTAAAAATACACACAATTAAAGATAGATTAATAATGTATTAATTAAAACGAAAAAAGCTCAACAAATAAATAAAAAAGGATAATTAATTAATTAATGCCTCAAGTAATGTAAAGCTTTTATAGCAACAATTAAAAATTCATTAAAATATATCAATAATGTATAAAACAAACTAAATAAAAAGTGAAACAAACAAATAAATAATAAACAATTAAATTTTAGATTTAAAAAAATTATGAATTAACAAGCAAACAAATAAATTAATAAATAAAGGCTTTGGTAATGTAAAGCTTAAAGCAAAAATAAAAAATACATGCACAATTAAAAATATATTAATAATAATTTAAAAAAATAATTAAACAAACAGATAGTGATGGAGATCTTTTCTCTTACCCATCGTGGCATCTTCGCTCCGTCGGGATCGTGATAGTGATACTGCAACACCAGGACCGTAGCGATGACTGACAGACCCACAATCACCATGGTGGTCGCAAAATATTGAGCTGAAACACACACACACACAGCTGACAGTTGGCATCTGTCAAGAAAGGGTTTCTTTACGCAAACTGAATCCACAGAAATCCCTGTGTGTAGATGAAGCATTCATGAGATCTTCAGCGATGTGTGTCTGAGCCGTGAGAAAACCAACTGTGCCATTACAAAACGCCAAGCTTCAGTAAACCCAATCTAATCAGATCCCGAACCCTCGAGAATCCCTCAGTCCTGCACATTTCAATAAACGAGTGTAAGCTAATTATTTGAACTGATTTATCATAATAGGTGGAGGGTGAATCATTCAGCGAATAAATTATTATTGATAATAATTTGTGGCTTTATTGCTTTTAAAATAAAGTCACGTGACACCAGTATCTTCACAAACTTTGTTACAAAAACATAATCGGTCGATATGAAAATGGTCTTTTCTTTGACGTTATTTGATAGGTTTTCCCTCTCTACGTTAGGGAACAGACAAATAACATCTGCAGGCAGCAGGGATCGCTTCACCTCGACGGGCCGTTTCAGGGTGAATGATTGTACTCGTTTCTAACAGGCCCGTTCGCGGACGATACATAACCATGAATGTGACAAATGCACTTTGCAGCATCTCGATTTTCAGGGTCTCTAAAGAAGCAGCTGTCATTTCTCTCCATCTGTGCCAGTCATTTCCATCTGTTTAAACACAGCACATCAGCACAAAGCACGCTGACAAGTCCCGCCCCCCTCGCTGTGATGGACAGCTTCACTCACCAATCAGAGGCACTGAATCTGATGTGGCAGGCATGATCTCGGCCACCAGGAGCATGAAGACGGTGAGCGACAGCAACACTGTGATTCCTGTCATAAAACACAAATATTCTGATAATTATTAAATCTGCCTATTTCTGGAAGTAATAAACCTCTTTAGGCTGTGCGTCACATTGTGCCGAAACAACAGGCATTATTTATCATAGTAAAATGAGTGTAATGCTCAGCCTCGAGTGCTTTATTGCTTTAATACAATCCATAGACAAACATCAGCATCTATCATATGTTTTCACTCTTCTATACGCTGAGGAAACAAGATCACTTGAGTTACGCCTGGATTCTCTGAATGAGTGCAGAGACGAACTGTCTCACTTCTGCACCGTCAAACACATCTTAATGAAGTCCACAGATCAATACAGCAGTCTTATCAAACCTTCCAGACTGATACAGTGATTTGAGCTCATTAACTTGACCAACAATGTCAAACGCACGTTTCTGGATGTTTGTGGTGTTGTTTTAGACTAAATGAAATATCTGTGTCTCCCTTCCGCTGTGTTTGTCGTTTCCAGAGCATTTCTTAAAGTGTGCCAATGACTCAAACTACTGGACTCCATCCAAACACACTTACACACACAGTTCACTGTATCTCAACAGGGTTCGTACTCATAAACACAGACCAGACGTCAAAACACTTCTGGAGCAGACAATACAATATAATTCGATAATACTTTTTATTGTCAGACTGAGTCTGAAATCTTTCTTGCATAACAGTATTTATGTCCACAATTACTCAACAAACCATCAAACAAATTCATACACTCAATCCTCACATTACACATTACAGTGACATAATATGAAATTCCACATTATACATTCCCTTCTCATTCCTCCTGCCTGGAACCTCTAAAGCACACAAACACTCACACATCAGGTCAGAACACCCTAGCAACCGCATAGCAACACCCTGTCAATCCACCATACCACCCTAGTAGCTGCATAGCAACACCCTGGCAACCCCCTATAACACCCTAGCAACTGCAGAGCAACACCCTAGCAACCCCCCATAAAACCCTAGCAAATGCATAGCGACGCACTGTCAATGCCTCATAACACCCTAGCAACTGCAGAGCAACACCCTAGCAAACCCCCATAAAACCCTAGCAAATGCATAGCAACACCCTGTCTACCCCTGTAACACCCTAGTAACTTCAAAGCAAAACCCTTGCAACCTCACATAATATCCTAGGAACTGCATAGCAACACCCTGTCAACCCCCCATAACACCCTAGCAAACGCATAGCAACACCCTGGCAACGCCCATTAAGCCCTAGCGAATGCATAGTAACACCCTGTCAACCCCCTATAACACCCTAGCAACTGCAGAGCAACACCCTAGCAAATGCATAGCAACACCCTGTCAACCCCCTATAACACCCTAGCAAACGCATAGCAACACCCTGGCAACCCCCATTAAGCCCTAGCGAATGCATAGTAACACCCTGTCAACCCCCTATAACACCCTAGGAACTGCAGAGCAACACCCTGTCTACCCCTGTAACACCCTAGTAACTTCAAAGCAAAACCCTTGCAACCTCACATAATATCCTAGGAACTGCATAGCAACACCCTGTCAACCCCCCATAACACCCTAGCGATTCTCTTGCATCTTGTTTAGAGAAACATTTAGTTAAATATTGCTGTTCGTCACTATGTTTCAACCCCTTTGTACAAATCTGAGGGAATTCAGTAACCCACATTGCAATGCGCTGGATTCCCATTTCAAATAACCCGGAAGCAATACTGAATGTGAATCTACTAAAAACACTGCTTGAGCGGAAGTTTCGATGCAAAATTCGATAAAATTATTTTTTAAAAATCGAAGCAAAATGCATACAGTCTCACATTCTTCAAAAATAATATGCATTATAGAGTATAGACTGTGCAGTATGCACTACATTGGTATTCTAGATGGAACCAATGACTTTTAAATGCTATAATGTGATACAGGAAGTCAAGGGATGCCACACACACACACACACACAGAGAACTAAGACACCATGAAATTAAGGACACACACTGAGCATTAGACGCTCTTGTATTGCAAAATCAGCTGCTCTTGTTTGCTGAATTCAAACCCATTTATCAGCAAGAGCAGACTTTTTCTCAGGAGAAACATCTGAAAAGCAAAAAAACCCAGAAAGTGTCTCCATTTAATCTCACTAATCATAATAAAGAGATGTGTGTTTTGTATGCGTCTCACCCAGTGATATCTTCTCTCCGGAGTCAGCGGGCAGCAGAAACACCAGCAGCGCGAGAGTGGAGATGAGGACACATGGAATCAGGAGATTGAGCCCATAGTACAGCGTCCTCCTCCTCATGACCACGGTGAAGGTGACGTCAGGGTACGGCTCCTTACAGCAGTCGTAGAACTTCTCATTCCTCCTGCCTGGAACCTCTACAACACACACACACACACACACACACAGGTCAGAACATCCTAGCAACCACATAGCAACACCCCATCAACCCCCCATAACACCCTAGCAACTACATAGCAACACCCTGTCAACCTGTCCATAACACCTTAGCAACTGTACAGCAACACCCTGTCAACCCACATAGCACCCTAGCAACTGGATAGCAACACCCTGGAAACCACCCATAACACCCTAGCAACTACATAGCAACACCCTGTCAACCCGTCCATAACACCTTAGCAACTGAACAGCAACACCCTGTCAACCCACATAACACCCTAGCAACTGGATAGCAACACCCTGGAAACCACCCATAAATCCCTAGCAACTGCATAGCAACACCCTGTCAACCCCATAACACCCTAGCAGCCACACAGCAACACCCTGTCAACCCGCATAAAACCCTAGCGAACGGATAGCAACACCCTGGCAACCCCCCTAACACCTTAACAAATGCATAGCAATACCCTGTCAACCCCATAACACCCTAGCAGCCACACAGCAACAACCTGTCAACCCCATAACACCCTAGCAACTCCATAGCAACACCCTGTCAACCCCCCATAACACCCCAGCAGGTGCATAGCAACACCCTGGCAACCACTTATATAATCCTAGCAACCGCTTAGTAACACCCTGTCAATCCCCCATAACACCTTAGCAACTGTACAGCAACACCCTGTCAACCCACATAACACCCTAGCAACTGGATAGCAACACCCTGGAAACCACCCATAAAACCCTAGCAAACGAATAGCAACAACCTGTCAACCCCCTTATAACGCCCTAGAAACTGCATAGCAACACCCTGGCAACCCATAACACCCTAGCAACTGAATAGCAACACCCTGGAAACCCGTCCATAACACCTTAGCAACTGTACAGCAACACCCTGTCAACCCCCTTATAACACCCTAGAAACTGCATAGCAACACCCTGGCAACCACTCATAAAACCCTAGCAAACGAATAGCAACACCCTGTCAACCCCTCATAACACCCTAGAAACTGCATATCAACACCCTGGCAACCCTTCCATAACACCTTAGCAACTACATAGCAACACCCTGTCAACCCGTCCATAACACATTAGCAACTGTACAGCAACACCCTGTCAACCCACATAACACCCTAGCAACTGGATAGCAACACCCTGGAAACCACCCATAAAACCCTAGCAACTGCACAGCAACACCCTGTCAACCCGCATAAAACCCTAGCGAACGGATAGCAACACCCTGGCAACCCCCCCTAACACCTTAACAAATGCATAGCAACACCCTGTGAACCCCATAACACCCTAGCAGCCACACAGCAACAACCTGTCAACCCCTTAACACCCTAGCAACTCCATAGCAACACCCTGTCAACCCCCCATAACACCCCAGCAGGTGCATAGCAACACCCTGGCAACCACTTATATAATCCTAGCAATCGCTTAGTAACACCCTGTCAATCCCCGATAACACCCTAGAAACAGCATAGCAACACCCTGGCAACCCCCAATAACACTCTAGAAACTGCATAGCAACACCCTGGCAACCTCCAATAAACCTCCATTAGTCAAAGTTCCATCCAATCAGCAGCCTCGATCAGACCATCACTGATCTCCTGGTGGAAAACACTGACCTGATCTCCAACAGATAAGATGATCTGCTAAAGTCATTATGAAGGGGAATAGCAACCACTTGAAGATATTTCAAAGTTTATATTGGTTATATATATTAATGTTCTTGATCCAAGCCAGAGAATTATAATATGTCCCCAAGTCCCATCTTCACGCATGTGCTTTATGAGGTCAGCTAATTATTGTTCGGTTCACTTAATTTATGTAACACTGAAATGATAGAAACTCTCTACAGCTTCTGGCGCTTATAATCTGCACAAATAATTTTCTGGAAGACAGAAATGTCAGATCTTTATCAGGGCATCATCATGTGAAATGCTGATCATTTAGAAACGGATGATTTCACATGTAGTTATGAGGGATGGAGAGTGTTGAAAATCTCTGCTTCATCTTTGTGTGTGTATGAAATTATGCATAACAGACACTTATGTAAAACTTGTTTGTTTTCATCCAGTGTTTCTGAACATCTGCCTCAAATCACACGTCTCACCTGAAACTAAAAAAATAGAACTACATTCTAAAAAAAAGTTGTTGCAATCCACGTTTGGGTCAAACATGGACAAACCCAACCCCGCAATTTTTAAATTAAAATTTTAAACCCATATTTGAGCCAAACATCCCAGCATTTTTTTGAGTGTAAAAAATACATATATATGAAAAAAATATTTACATTAATTGGAATAAAATAATGAAAAATTAGAGATGTTGAAGTACTAAAATGATTAAAACTGAAATAAAATTGAATAAAAACTCAACTTTTTTTGTTTAAAAATGATAAAATGACAAAAACAAACAATTATTAAAACTGTAAGACTAAAGTTAAAATACATTTTTTGTTTAGTTTAGTTTAAGCTGAAATAATAAAATGACTAAAATTGAAATAAAAATGAACTATACTAATTATACATTTCAAATTATGAATAAAATGATTAAAACTATGAAAATATATAAAAAATAAAACTATTTAAAATATTAATAAATACTATAATAATAATAAAAAAAAAACACTGCTCTGGACAGGGTACAATAGTAATATCATGTGTTTTTGGTCATTTACCATAGTACTAGCATGGTATTTTTTGCAGTATATTACATTACCACATAAATAACATGGTATATGATTATGTTAATCATTCATTATCCCTGTGTGAAACTCACCAACCAGGTCCCATTCGCCGTTAGCGATGTATCCGGTGATATCCGCCTCCATCATCTGCAGGTCCAGAGACCATCCTCCGTACGTCCACGAGCCGAACTTCAGATCGCAGCGCTGAACGTCGAACGGGAACCAGCGCACGTCGATGTAGCACGTGCTCTTAAAGATACCTTAACAGCAGACGCATTAGAGTCAAGCCAAGTCCGCTTTAGTTCAATACACAGCGATGCCACAGAAGAAACATTTTGGTTCCCAAATGAAGAAGGAACCATTTTTTCTTAGAGTGAGGAACATTTAAAAAAAAAATTAAAGAATCTTTTGTGGAATGGAAAGGTTCTATGGATGTTAAAGGTTCCTAATGGAATCATCAATGCCAATAAAGAACCTTTATGTTTAACATTCTGTACTTTCAGGCTGAGACTGCGTATGTGTGTGTGTGTGTGTGTGTGCGCGTGTGTGTGTGTGTATTGATTTCTGTCAGTAGACGAGCGGCTGCTTCCTTCACAGTAATTGAAATGACAAGCGTAGAGGTGAAAGTGTGTGTGTTTGTGTGTTTGCCAGGTGACAAGTGAGTTAAGTTCACCCTGAACCCTGTTAACTCCACTAGGGATAAACGGCACCGCCGCTGTCTTCAGGTCGTGTCACAATGATCGTATTTATGAGACGAGCGCACGTGAACAGCGCAACAATGTCGCAATGACCTGTGGAAACTCAGGATTTACTCTGAGCCTTGGCTATGATGAGAAAAATAAATCAGGACAGGCTGGAGACGTGGTGCTGAGGATGGAAACAGTTTAACAGATTGCCAGAAGTGAGTAGGTACATTTTTATAACCTATTAGACATTTTAAATGACTTTTTTGTCAAAGTGTTTTGTACTTTAGATATTTTGGAACTTTGTATTTTGTACTTTAAATATTTTAGAACTTTCAGTATTTTGAAACTTTTGGTGTTTTGTACTTTAGATATTTTGGAACTTTTGGTATTTTGGAAATTTTGGTGTTTTGTACTTTACATATTTTGGAACTTTTGATATTTTGTACTTTAGATATTTTGGAACTTTTGGTATTTTGGAAATTTTGGTGTTTTGTACTTTAGATATTTTGGAACTTTTGGTATTTTGTTCTTTAGATATTTTGGAACTGTCAGTATTTTGGAACTTTAGGTGTTTTGTTCTTTAGATATTTTGGAACTTTAGATATTTTGGAACTGTCAGTATTTTGGAACTTTAGGTGTTTTGTTCTTTAGATATTTTGGAACTTTAGGTGTTTTGTTCTTTAGATATTTTGGAACTTTAGGTGTTTTGTTCTTTAGATATTTTGGAACTTTAGGTGTTTTGTTCTTTAGATATTTTGGAACTTTTGGTGTTTTGGAACATTAGATATTTTGGAACTGTCAGTATTTTGGAAATTTTGGTGTTTTGTACTTTACATATTTTGGAACTTTTGGTATTTTGTACTTTAGATATTTTGGAACTTTTGGTATTTTGGAAATTTTGGCGTTTTGTACTTTAGATATTTTGGAACTTTTGGTATTTTGGAAATTTTGGTGTTTTGTACTTTACATATTTTGGAACTTTTGGTATTTTGTACTTTAGATATTTTGGAACTTTTGGTATTTTGGAAATTTTGGTGTTTTGTACTTTAGATATTTTGGAACTTTTGGTATTTTGTTCTTTAGATATTTTGGAACTTTTGGTATTTTGTTCTTTAGATATTTTGGAACTGTCAGTATTTTGGAACTTTAGGTGTTTTGTTCTTTAGATATTTTGGAACTTTTGGTGTTTTGGAACTTTAGATATTTTGGAACTGTCAGTATTTTGGAACTTTAGGTGTTTTGTTCTTTAGATATTTTGGAACTTTAGGTGTTTTGTTCTTTAGATATTTTGGAACTTTAGGTGTTTTGTTCTTTAGATATTTTGGAACTTTTGGTGTTTTGGAACTTTAGAACTTTAGATATTTAGAACAAAACACCTAAAGTTTTTAGATATTAAATTATTAAAGTTAAATTATTAAACACCTAAAGTTCTTTAGATATTAAATTATTAAATAACTTTATAAATAACGTTATTAAATAACTCAGTATTTTGGAACTTGTGTGTACTTTAGATATTTTGGAACTTTTGGTGTTTTGTACTTTAGATATTTTGGAACTTTTTATTTTTGAACTCTTGGTGTTTTGTTCTTTAGATATTTTGGAATTTTAGGTGTTTTGTTCTTTAGATATTTTGGAACTTTTGGTGTTTTGTTAACTTTAGATATTAAATTATTAAATAACTTTATAAATAACGTTATTAAATAACTTTTGGTGTTTTGTACCTGAGATATTTTGGAACTAAGTATTTTGGAACTAAGTATTTTGTATTTTAGATGTTTTGAAACTCAGTATTTTAGTATGTTGGAACTTTAGGTATTTTGAGCTTTCAGTAAAAACTAAAAAGTCATAAAACAAAGTCAATATTACAATTGTCAAAACTTTTGTTAACTAAAACTAGTCACATTTTTCACTATGTGAAATAAAGCTGAAATAAAATAAAATATAAATATAAGATGAAAAACAGATGTTACTTTGGCGACTGACTGAAATAATTAAGTTGAAGAACTAAAATTACAAAAACTAAAACTGAAAAAAAAAAAAAATTAAAGCACTTTATGCTAAACACTTTGCAAAAAGTTTCCATTAGTTGTTAGTACATTGACTAACTTTAACAATGATCAATACATTTGTTACATTATCTATTAATCTTTGTTAACATTAGTTAATAAAAATACTACTGTTCATTATTAGTTCATGTTAGCTCAGTGTTAAAAATAACAAACACATACCAAAATTTACTAAAATTAAAATGAAAACTTATGAAAACTTTAATATACAAAAAATATAATATATAATATATATATAAATATATAATATATAATATATAATATATATATATATATATATATATTTTTTTTTTTTTTTAATTTTAATTTTTTTTTTTTTTAGAAAATTTACATTTTACTGAATTTAACACGCTTGGCATCGTCCCATTGTAAATACGAATTTCCCACGAGGACCTGAACGCACCATAACTTAATACACCAACATGAAGACTTTATTCCATCATAACGGGCAGAAATGTCGAGTTTTGTCTGTATTTTACCTGGCGGCAGGTACTGACAGTATCCAGAAGAGTTGACCAGCACGTTGGTGTGAAATGTGGCGTCAAATCTCTCATCAGCACTGTTAGAGACGAGAGACGCAAACACAAAGAAGACGCTTGAATATATGAGAGTTTTCTTCTGTCACATTTTGATCACATCATCATTCCAGGGTTATTATCGTTTTAGTAAAACATTTCTGTTAACTGAAATAAAGCTGAAATAAAATAAAATAAATATGAATAAAACTATAATAAAACTAAAATAACACTGAATTATTCCCAGATATTCATATTCATAATAAAGAAGCAGAACACATGTCCAAACTTTAGGTGGGTTTGGAAGTGCATCACCTTGCAACTTTAGTGGGACAAACAGGACTATAAACCACGAGTGGCGTGAGTCTGCAGTCAGCGGTGTAAATCAGAGTTATTTAAGAAGCCACAAAACTGCCAAAGATGACAAAGTCACTGACGCTGAAGCGCAGCGATCAGAGAGAGAGAGAGAGAGAGACATTCAGCCATGACAGCAATTAGAGGCCGAACCCCTCGTTCGCTCAACTTCCTCAGCTCTTTCTTACACACAGAGACGAGCGGAGAGAAAAGCAGAGCGCTGAGATGCATGCTGGGTAATCACATCTTCAATACTGACATAAAACAGAAGGAGGCCGTTATAATCAGTGCGGTCTGATCAGGAGGTAAACCCAACACTCTATGTATTTGTATTCGAACTGTTTGGTGACCAACATTCTCCAAAATATCTTCTTTTGTGTTCAACATTAAGTTTATAAGTTTGTGTTAAAAATGTGTAATCCAACTGAATGGACTTTAAGATTGATGTATCTGAATTGCATAAATAAAGTTAGGGCTAAATATGTGAAGGTCAAAATAAATGAGAAGAGTTAAGAGTTAAAGAGCCGCTGTGAAAAAACTGGGCAGCTAATTTGCTCAGTAAAGGTTGAGTGAGAAACACACAGTCATCTCAGACTTCACTGACTTCCTGTAAATCACTGTAATCAATGCATTTGGGTACCGTCGGATTAGCTATTCCTCCTGGATGGGATGGGATTTGACAGAAATCTGATAATGATTTACACACTTTCCATTTTTTAAGCTATTTGATGAGAAACACTTGCACAGCTAGACAAAATGATCAGAAAATAACAGCCTAGCTAATAAATAATACTGTAAAAATTCAGCTGGATTAAAGTTCAAAGATGTTTTTGGAAACAATAATTAAAGAGTCCATTCATTTTGTTTTTGGGCTTTACTAGAAAGTCTCTTGAAGTGACGTTCATCCCAGATCTTAAAGCGGCCATTTTGTTTTTGTGCTCTACTAGAAAGTTTCTTGAAGTAACGTTCATCCCAGATCTTAAAGCGGCCATTTTGTTTTTGTGCTCTACTAGAAAGTTTCTTGAAGTAACGTTCATCCCAGATCTTAAAGCGGCCATTTTGTTTTTGGGCTCTACTATAAAGTCTCTTGAAGTAACGTTCATCCCAGATCTTAAAGCGGCCATTTTGTTTTTGGGCTCTACTAGAAAGTTTCTTGAAGTAACGTTCATCCCAGATCTTAAAGCGGCCATTTTGTTTTTGGGCTCTACTAGAAAGTTTCTTGAAGTAACGTTCATCCCAGATCTTAAAGCGGCCATTTTGTTTTTGGGCTCTACTATAAAGTTTCTTGAAGTGACGTTCATCCCAGATCTTAAAGCGGCCATTTTGTTTTTGGGCTCTACTAGAAAGTTTCTTGAAGTAACGTTCATCCCAGATCTTAAAGCGGCCATTTTGTTTTTGGGCTCTACTAGAAAGTTTCTTGAAGTAACGTTCATCCCAGATCTTAAAGCGGCCATTTTGTTTTTGGGCTCTACTATAAAGTCTCTTGAAGTAACGTTCATCCCAGATCTTAAAGCGGCCATTTTGTTTTTGAGCTCTACTAGAGCAGGTTTTCCTGCTTGAATGTTGATTATTTTCCTCATATTCTCCATTGTTGCAGCTCCTCTCTTCCCAGTCTGTCAGTAACGCTCTGTTTAGTTCCTGTCTCTATGAAGCCCCTCCTTCTGAGAAGCACAGTGTGCTCTGATTGGTCGGCTGGAGCAGTGTGTTGTGATTGGTCATTTGGGAAACGTCCCTTCCCTTACTATAACTGGCAGTTTTAACACACTACTAACTAACTTGACCAGGCCCCGCCCCTTTGTGAATTATTTAAATGAGGAATATTGTGAAGAAAACTCAATGGAGGCGTTTGAGGGAGTTCAGAAACACTGACACTGATATAGAGAAGAACTCCCTCAAACAGCAACATTACACACTAAAGGAAGATGAACATGGGAAAAGCAGAATAGATCCTTGGATTACTTCCGTCTGGGATCCGTGTTTGGCTCCTGTACCTGTTATACAGCAGGATATCCGGCCTCCAGATGAGGGAGTCTGGGAATCGGACCGTGTTCACACCGGGATAATCGCTGGTGTTCCACTGCAGATAGTAGTCGCTCCAGTACTACAGGACACAGACATGAAGCTGAATTACTAGTTAAAGTCAGAATGAGGGTGAGACACATCTGCTTTAAGAATGAAAGGTACTTTAGATTCAGTACAAAACCCTGTTCTAATCATTTTTAAATTGTTTGAATCACTATATTGTATATAACACACTCAAAATACATGTTAAATCAAAATATGGATATATCTTTAAAAAAATTAACAAAGCAAAAGTTTTTTTTTGCTGCAGAATATACTAATTAATTTTTATACATTAAAGTATTTGCATTACAATTAAAGAAGAAAAAGTTTTTAATTTTTATAAGAACTTCACAAAATTATTACAGGTAAGCTTTTGTGTAAATACAGTGACATGACAAAAATTGAGCAGTTATTATATTATATAGTTGCTTTATGGTTAAACACACTTTATTTACATTTTAAAATCAAAATGTGAACAAATTTAATAAAACAAAAATGTTTTGCTGCAGATTATAAATTTAAATTAGTATTATATTTAAATGTATTACATTTATATATATATTATAAATATTAGTATTACATTTATATTATATATAATTCTATTAGTAATACATTATTATTATATATTTAAAGTTACTTTAAACTTAAAATTAAAATAGAAAAAACTTAATACAGAAAAAGTAAACTTAAAACTGAATATAGAAAAAGTTTTTAGAATTTTTATATATTTTTTATATATATATATTTTTATATATCTGTAAATATAGTGGTAGGACAAAAATTTCAGAGTTATATTACATTATATTATATTTGGAGTTGCTATATGGTTAAACACACTCTGTTTACATTTTAAAATCAAATTATGAACATAATAAATATATAATATACACATAAAAATAGTGATATGACAAAAATTGCACACAGTTATATTATAATATTGTTATAGACTTATTTAGCAGCAGAAAATTTAACGTACATTAAAGAATTTAAAAGTCTTGAAACATTTACAAAAACATCCTTGGCTCTTCGTAGTGGCAAGACAATTATAGGGATGGCACATCTTACCCCCCCCCCCCCCTCTCGGTCTATATAAAAGTCAATCGAGTTCTCGGTAAACGTCTATTGCATTAGACCCCTGACCGGCGGGTCACGTGACGTCTGACATGACTAATAAATGTGATTTGTGCAGAGCAGCGCAGGCTTTAATATCACATCTAATGAAATAATCCACATCTGCCATTTGTCTTTTTAAAGAGTCTCACATGTGCAGCGGCTTTTGTCTTTGAAAGCATGCTGGGAAAGAAACGCGCAGTTATTTCGAGTAGATGTGGAAGAAAGCGAAGGAATCTGTCTTTCTTGGAGACCGTAGAGGCGTTTAATCTCGTTTCCTCAGCGTAACCTCCAGCGAACGGCTGTACTGTTTGTGTTTCTGCTCATTCAGACGTGAATTCAACCTCCCACACGCCGCAGATCCGCTTAGCTGTGAGAAAAACACTGGAGTTTACATCTACTGGCCAAATTATGTTTACATGAAAACTGAATATGAGCAGAAGTGATACTTGACTTAGCAAACGCTATTAATTACGCCACTATCAATCAACTTTGATAAAAATGACAAATAAACAAAATTTAATTGTTTTCAGGACTAATATTGCAATATATATACTGTATATTGCTGGCAACACAGATGTTCAAATATATCTATATAAATATTTTCGATATTTGGCCATTTTTATATATATTTCCAAATGTTATCTGGAAACATTACTATTTTTAATGTTTTTGAAGGAAGTATCTTATGCTTATCAAGGCTGCATTTGATCAAAAATACAACAAAAAAAACAGTAATATTGTGAAATATTATTACAATTTAAAATAATGGTTTTCTATTTATATATATTAAAATAATTTCGAAGGATCACGTGACACTGAAGACTGGAGTAATGATGCTGAAAATCCAGCTTTGATCACAGGATTAAATTACATTTTTAAGTATATTAAAATAGAAAACCATCATTTTAAATTGTAAAAATATTTTCTGTATTTTTGATCAAATAAATGTAGCCTTGATGAGCAGAAGAGGCTTATTTTAAAAACATTAAAAATAGTAATGTGTCCAAACTTTTGACCGATATAAAAAAAAAATTTAAGAAAACTTATTGAAAATATATAAATATATTTCAACATCTATTTTAGCAATTATATTTTTGAAATATATTTAAAAATACATACAATTTTGTTTGATTATTTTTGCCATTATAGTTTTTATAAATATTTTCCTTTTTTATTTTAGTAAGTTTTAGCAAGTATCACTATCACTTTTGCTCATATTTAGAGCTTTCATGCAAACTCCACTCATCATTTTGTCATACGATAAAAACACAATATATTTAACGTCTGACGTTTCAGCTTTCCTTTATATAATACAGATCTTGTTAGACACTGTCTGGATGACATTCAGCAGAGGACATTCAGAAAGACGTTTGTAGGGTCCCTGAGGCCTGGTGGTTTCTTCTGTCAGCTGTTTTTCCTCTAAACATGCACTCATATTTAATCAGCTGTTATCTGTGCTCTCTGCAGGAGAACAGCAGGATGCCCTCAGTCTTCATGAAGACTGGAAGCCGCTAACACAGCAAACTCTCTGTAATCTCTCTCTGTCGCTTTCCATTCATGCGTCGCAGGTTATTTCATACCCTGAGCGATTCCTCACACGCAACACGACTTTATGAATTCACCCTCGGCATAAAATACTCTTTAATCAACGTTTGCTCTTCTGTGCTCTTTAAAAAAACGCCTCAGTTCATATATAATATATATATATACACGTCGTTTTTGTGTGTGTCCCTTTAAGTGCAAATGAGCTGCTGCTCCCCGCCCCCTTTCCAGAAGAGGGCGGAGCTTTAACAGCTCGCGCTTCGGTCGCTCAACAACAACAAAGCTGGAGAATCTCACGCAGCCAAAATGACGACGGTGTTCAGCCTTACATTGTTCAAACCGAAGTCGGATATATCGCTCGGACAGAAACGCTCCTTTTTTAGCAATCGAGCTTGCCAGGATGAACTTGCAGGCTATTCAAGCTAAGCTAACTTCAAAATGAGCCGCTTCCTGAGTCTCTCCATCAGTGTCGACTCCGGTTTGAACAATGTAAGGCTGAACACCGTCGTCATTTTGGCTGCGTGAGATTCTCCAGCTTTGTTGTTGTTGAGCGACCGAAGCGCGAGCTGTTAAAGCTGGCGTTAGAACTGGTACACTGGTGTCGCTTGCGAAAACAAAATGGCGGCGCCATGGGGGTAATATTATAATAAGATCCCCTTCCTACTAGTTTTCTGGGTTGGTAGATTATAGCATTCAAACACGGAAAAAGTCAGATTTCCATGATATGTTCCCATTAAAGTACATTTCCAAATATATTTTAGCTTGCATAGAACATTTTATTTTAAATATATACAGTATTTAAATTTCAATATTTTTTGATTATATTCTACATACCTGGTAAAAAATTGAAAAGAAGAACTAAAAATAAATAAACAAACGAAAATGTAAACGTCATGAGCGAATCCATGCTGCCTAGGAGCTGCTTTCTGAACAGATCCTCTCCACGCAGAAGCTAATAAACTGTAATAATATTTATCGAACACCGTCTCATTTGCAGTCTGTTTTCTTTGTTTATCGGAGCCGAATCCTCTGGACTCGACGGGAGCCAGACATCTGGACATCTACTCCGGTGTTTGATTTTGGTTTTGATTGTGCTCGTCCATCCGTCTCCTCCGGCCTTCATCTGATCGGTAATGATCTCTGATAGCGACTTTAATTTTCCTAATGTAGACAAACGCAGACGGAGCTGTACTGTAATCCAATGTGGGTCGAGCCGCGATGAAGAATTAATAAAGTGGCACGAGTCCAGCGCATCAATATCTACACACACCGGCTGATATGATAATTAATATAGGGGAAAGTGTTGTCACACACATGGTTTAAATGTTTCCACACATGATAGTAGGACAAAACTTAAGTGTATTTTAGGGCTGTCGATTTAACGTGTTAATTTAATTAATTGGTTATAGGAAAAAATAACGCGTATAAAAACCCATTATAGTTTACCCAAAAATGAAAATCTGTCAACATTTACTCACATAAAAGTTTATGTGTAATAAATTCTATGTTGAATCACATAAAACATTTCTACTTTTTGTAATGTTTATTTGATGCTTTACACAATAATGACTTTTAGGGGTAATTTCTCAACCAAATTTGATGTGCGATTAATTAATCGCCACATTGTGTAATTAATTAGATTAAAAAAGGAATGGCTTCACAGCCCTAGTGTTTTTATTAATACTATATAGAGAAAAAAATTTCTAACAGAAGTTACGTTTTAAGACAAATGTGCTATTATTTTAATCTCCGATCTAGCGTTCAGTAAGATTTTTTATTTATTTAATACTTTTATTCATCAAGGACGCATTATATGATCAAAAGTGACAGTAAAGACATTTATAATGTTCTATTTGAAATAAATGCTGTCAAAAAATCCTGAAAAATCACACAAATATGAACTGTTTTCAACATTGATAATAATCATAAATGTTTCTTGAGCAGCAAATCATCATATTAGAATGATGAAGGATCATGTGACACTGAAGACTGGAGTAATGATGCTGAAAATTCAGGAATTAATTACACTTTACTATATATTCACATAGAAAACGGCTATTTTAAATTGTAAAAATATTTCCGAATTTTTACTGTATTTTTTAGACTTCTTTCAAAAACATTAACCCTCTGGTCCTCTTCGGTCACAAATGCATGCCTGTTCATTTTTGTTACTTTTTTATTGAATTTTGCTGTTATGTGTAACAAAATGTCCACCTCTGTGTTCAGGTTTGACTGTAGTAAAATTAATGCAAAAACTGACACTTGAAATCAACATTTTAAACAAAAACCTACAAAAAAAGTAGTCTTTGAGAATGTATAAACCCAAATCCACAAGTATTTATGTTTAAAAGCACTAGATAATTTATAAGGCACTTTATATAGAATTATATAGGAATCTAGTGGTTAGAAAAAGTTTTTCTATTTTTACTCCCAACAGATGGCACTAATCTCCCTTTAAAAATTAGATTTTAAATGCCTTGTCTTGATTTTAACATGAAATTGAAAAATTATTAAAAAAAATAAATATTAGAAAAAAATTGTGTATTATTTTCAATGGGGAAAAATAGCTAATAAAAACTGTACAAATATTGCACAGTATCATAAAATAACCTCACCATTCTAAATAATAATCACAAAATATTATTGAACAAAAATATATTTCATTGGTTCTCCTGGGGGGGGGGGGGGGGGGGGGAGTTAAATTTTAAGGCTCAGGTTATTTTTGAGCGTGAAGAAGCCGAGTGTGACTCCTAAACGAAGAGGGCCAGAGGGTTAAACAATCTTAACCGTTGTCCCCAAACGTTTGAACAGTGCATCATCTGATATGCAACACGACCACAGTTATTATTCTGTGAATACATCTGAAATGGATGTCGGATGTAAATCACATGAGTTATTGGTGATCACATGCTGTGCAGCAGTTTTACCAGTTGAAGCCAGATGTTGGTTGTCAGAACCTGGTTCTTCTCATCCTGAAAATAAAACACACGGGAGAACAGATGTCATCTTCAAATGCCATAAAGCGCTTGAGATCGACTCTAAATGTCAGCGAGATTGCTTCGTACTTTACAGGTTATTTACGGACCGGATGAAATTCATGAGCACAGGAAGAGATTGAGAATGTAGATCGTCTGATATCATTATTTTATTGCTTGTACTTCTTTACTGTAAAGTGTGCGTTTGATTATTTTTCTGGATCTCAGTGGGATGTTTGATGAGGAAAGCAGCGTGATATGAGCAGGTGTCACGGCATCAGGTGTATTTTTGGGACAGGCTTTCTGAAATAGCAAAAAACAATCACTGCAAATCACCAACGCAAACGGATCAGTGGCTGTGAAATCTGCATGAAGCTAGGTTGCAAATTGCTCATAATAAAATCTAAAAACTAAAAGGTTGGAAGACTTAATGGTACATCAGGAATTAGAAATACTGCATGGCATCTGAAAGTCAGATGGATGGGTTCAGTTGTGGCTCTTTCTCTCCCCTCAGAATGGATTTTCTTATCCATCAAACGCTCCATCAGAGAGTGGAAACAGCCTTAATCAAAGTGTGTATTTCCACCTGGTGCCAAATAGATGCTAAGATCAGTATCAGAACATTAGCACTGACACTGTTCATCGCTGTTATCTGCACATCACAGAAAAATATAGAAAAAAATGAAATTAATTAATGAATCATTTTGAATTGATATAAAATAATTTCTGGTAAAAAATAAATAAAAATAAATAATATTTTTAATAAATAAATACATTTAAAGTAAATGTAAATAAATATAAAGATGTTGAAAAAATATAAATAAATAAATGTATAGACAAAAATGTGGAAAATAAAATAAATATATATATATATATATAATTTTAAATAAATAAATATAAAATGCTGAATAAATAAATAAATTCAGGTCAATACATATAAAATAATTTAGAATAAAATAAATATTAAATAATTTATTATGTAAATAAATAAACAAACCAAAAATTCAATCCTAAAATTAAGTTATATTAAGAAATATTAAATAAAATAAAAATAATTTCAAACTAAACAGATAAAGAATATTAATAATTTCAAATAAACATTAATATAAAATAATTTCAAGTAAATAAAAAAAATAATTTTAAATAAATAAATAAAATTATTTTATATACATTTAAAAATGTATATAAAAACCCTTTTAATAAAAAATAAATAAATATAAAAATGTGGAATACATAAAAATAAATATACTGAATTCAGGTAAATAAATCTAAAATAATTTAAAGTAAATAATTAAATTCAGGTCAATGCTTATAAAATTATTCCAAATAATTTTAAATAAATAAATAATTTGGGCTAAAAAAAATATGGCTAAATATAAAATAATTTCTGGTAAAAAAATAAAAATAAATAATATTTTAAAAATAAATAAATAAATAAATAAATAAATATAAAGATGTTGAAAAAACATAAATAAATAAATATATAAAAATGTGGAAAATAAAATAAATATATATACAATTTTAAATAAATAAATATAAAATGCTGAATAAATAAATACATTCAGGTCAATACATATAAAATAATTTAAAATAAAATAAATATATTATTATGTAAATAAATAAACAAACAAAATTCAATCCTAAAATTAAGTTATATTAAGAAATATTAAATAAAATAAAAATAAATTTCAAACTAAACAAATAAATGAATAAAGAATATT
>CM074455.1:1487500-1530000 GCA_037101425.1 Elopichthys bambusa
GAAGATTCCAGAGACCTCAAGAGAAAACAACAATGGCCGCACTCACACCGTCAGAACAGACGTTTGAGAGCAAAATAAAGTCAGAAACGACACTGACATTGTTTCCTGCGTCTTTCTGAAGAGCTTCAGTAGAATCACATCTAACTGAACCTGTTCCTCTGGACTTATTTCTGTCACAAAGAATGGAAATCAATTGAGATCTTATAGAATCAGGTTATTAAAAACATGATGATCACAGTAATTTTGTAGTGGATCTGTGGGTGGAAACAAACCTGCTTACTTCAGTTCCACACTCTTTTAAACACACACACTTACGCTTGCACAATCACGTTCGCACACAGTCACTTACACACACACACACACACACACACACCCTTAAGCTTGCACACACACAGTCACTCAAACACAAACACACACACGCATACACACACAATCACACTCACACTCATGCTTGCAAACACACTC
Organism: Elopichthys bambusa; assembly: GCA_037101425.1. NCBI lineage: Eukaryota > Metazoa > Chordata > Actinopteri > Cypriniformes > Xenocyprididae > Elopichthys > Elopichthys bambusa. Next base: position 1,487,966 of record CM074455.1, read on the forward strand.
TTACACAAGCGTGCACACACACAGAAACACACACACTCATGCTTGCACACACACTCATACACAAGCGTGCACACACACAGACACACACACACACTCATGCTTGCACACACACTCATACACAAGCGTGCACACACACACACACACTCATGCTTGCACACACTCATACACAAGCGTGCACACACACACACACAGACACACTCATGCTTGCACACACACTCATACACAAGCGTGCACACACACACACACAGACACACTCATGCTTGCACACACACTCATACACAAGCGTGCACACACACACACACAGACACACTCATGCTTGCACACACACTCATACACAAGCGTGCACACACACAGACACACACACACACTCATGCTTGCACACACACTCATACACAAGCGTGCACACACACTCACACACACACAGACACACTCATGCTTGCACACACACTCATACACAAGCGTACACACACACACACACACACACACTCACACTCATGCTTGCACACACACTCATACACAAGCGTGCACACACACACACACACACACTCATGCTTGCACACACACAGACACACACACAGTCACACTCACTCACACACACGCTCACACATGCACACACTCTCACACACACATATTATATATATACTGGTATAAAGATGTACAAAATTTGCAAAGAGTGATAAAACATCTGCTTACTTTAGTTAATAGATAGATAGATAGATAGATAGATAGATAGATAGATAGATAGATAGATAGATTTTTGGAACAAGTAACATGGTAATGGTTTATACTCTAGCAGTATGTACAGTAGCCTACATGATGGCATACTAATGAATGGTCATTTTACCCTGGTAATGATACTTCTAATGTAACACAGTACTGCCCCAGTACAGCGTACATAACATAAACAAAACAAGATGATAAAAACTAAACATTGTAACATAACACATAACATAACAGTGCCGATTCTTGTGCAGCTTCTTGAGATCATGAAGGAAATCTCATGTTATCCTCACCGTGGATGAGGAGAGCAGCGGTCAGCAGAGACAGAGTCCGGTCGCGGGAGCCCATGACTGTCACACCGAGTCGAGCGATCCCAAACCTGCCGCTGAAAGGACTGAAGGAACAGCGAAACTACAACGCGCAATTACCTCGGTGACGCGGACCGCATGGAGAGACGAGCGCGTTAAAAACCCCGCGCGCATGAGCCGGAGAGATAAAGCCGCGGGTCCGATAGTGATGAGGCTGAAAGCAGCGTGTGATCTCCGCCTCCCGCGACGCGCCTCTGACTGCGGCTGACGCGACGCTTCACAGCACACGAAGAGTCATGAAGAGCACGTGTACGTTAGCCAATCTGGAGAACTGAATAAAACTGGTTAACTGTGAAATTAACAAGACAAAAATACCGAATGCGGACGCGTTTACAGTGAACGACACTGGAGGGTCCAAACACTTCTGATGGCTGCTCAGAACTTTGTCCAACGTTCTTTCAGTAACGTTAATGGAACGTTCGTTCGAAGTTAGAAACATTTATAGGCTACGTCATTAATGGAACGTTCGTTTAGAGAACATTCAAAAGTAACATTCCCGTAATGTTTGAACTGAAGAATGATACAATGTTCATGTTCCATTCGCATAACCAAGAAGATACATTTTTAAAATGTTTTGAACACTCAGAAAACGTTCAGAAATAACTTAATTGGAACGTTAGAAAAACGTTTATAGAACATATTTTTGTTAGCTGAGTATAATGTATAGCAGTATAAAGATAAAGAATAAAATAGAATTAAAAAAAGAAAAATGACAGAGCATTAGAGGCAGTGCATTTGTGCTCTCTGCTGTTTCAGGAGTTTATTTTAGGCTCACAGAGAATATCAGTCTGTGTGAAACTCTCTTATAACCTCCAGATCCTTTTTCATAACTTAATGTCTCGTATATCATATTACTGGCAAACCCAAGCTTTATTAATAAACAGCATCAGCTACTTTTTTTTACAAATAAAAGAAAAAAAAGGAAAAAAAGCACAAGCTTTTAGAGACGATTCACTTCTCTGGAAACTGTTTTAAAGCTTGTAAATCATAGAAATATATTGTTTATATTCTCAAATATCACTATTACACATGCTCTTATTTTGTATTCTGCTTGAAATATTTTTTTTTTCAACATTTAATTTTTCTTTAAAAACAAATACTAAAACTAAATATTATAATTTCAGATGCACAGAACATTTTGCAATATGCAGTGTAAAATCCTGCTAGGTGTCTCATTTAAACGCACGCCAATATTACATGAAGTCAAATATTAGTATGTTTTATGTAGCTGTACATAAGTGCTGAAATGTATCTGTAAATCTGGTCCATCTTTAGGGAGGTCCTTGAATCACTGATTGTCAGTCTCTGTGTTTGAACAGACAGTGATGATCTGGAGTCACAGAGACATCTGCTGCTGACGCTCCATCACTGCAGAAAAACCATCATATTCCTCAGGCTTTTTCCAGCAGTGTAACAAAACATCAGTGATGAGCGAATGTCCTAAAGAGAAACGTAAAACATATCTAAACATTACTGGAGAAGAAAAATCACATGATGGGTGTTATTTTATTACTTTGTAATCTATCACTGGTGTCATAAAAATAAAAATCAAGTAGTAATAAAAAAATTACTATATAAATATTACATTTTTTATTATATAATATGAAAATATTTTATTATATGTATTATTTTATTACTTTTATTTTTAAATGTTATTTTATTTACAAATATTTGACTCCAAAATGACACCATTGACTAACTACAATCATTACATTTTATTATTTTATATAATATATAATAAAATATATTTTACTTTTACCTTAATGTTTTATTATATTATTGACACCACTGATTAATTACAATCAGGCAGTAATAAAAATTACTATATTAATAAAATATTTTATGTTTTATTATGAAACCACTGACTAAATAATTATATTAATAAAATATTATATTTTATTGTTTTATTATAATAACACCACTGATCAATCACAATCAAGCAGTAATAAAAAATTACTACACACTCACACACACACGTCCGCACAGTCACTTACACACTCATACTCACTTATGCACACACTCACGTACGCAGTCACGCACACGCTCACGCACACACTCAGTCACGCGCACACACACTCTCTCACACACTTTCGCACAGTCACTTACTCACGTTTGCTCACACACACTCACACTCACTCACGCACACACACACTCATTCACGCGCACACACACACTCATGTTCGCACACAGTCACTTACACACACACACTCAGTCATGCGCACACACACGTTCGCAGTCACTTACTCACGCACACACTCACACACACTCACTCACTCACGCACAGTCAGGCACACACACACACTCAGTCACGCGCACGCTCTCTCACACACGTTCGCACATAGTCACTTACTCACCTTTACTCACACACACACACTCACGCACACACACGTTTGCAGTCACTTACGCACACACTCACACACACACGCACACACACACACACTCTCACACAGTCACACACACACACACGTTCGCAGTCACTTACGCACACACTCACACACACTCATGTTCGCACACAGTCACTTACACACACACACTCACTTATGCACTCACTCACGCACGCAGTCACGCACACGCTCACGCACACACTCAGTCACGCGCACACACACTCTCTCACACACTTTCGCACACACTTTCGCACAGTCACTTACTCACTCATACTCACTTATGCACACACTCACGTACGCAGTCACGCACACGCTCACGCACACACTCAGTCACGCGCACACACACTCTCTCACACACTTTCGCACACACTTTCGCACAGTCACTTACACACTCATACTCACTTATGCACACACTCACGTACGCAGTCACGCACACGCTCACGCACACACTCAGTCACGCGCACACACACTCTCTCACACACTTTCGCACACACTTTCGCACAGTCACTTACTCACGTTTGCTCACACACACTCACACTCACTTACGCACTCACTCACGCACACACACACTCATTCACGCGCACACACACACTCATGTTCGCACACAGTCACTTACACACACACACTCAGTCATGCGCACACACACGTTCGCAGTCACTTACTCACGCACACACTCACACACACTCACTCACTCACGCACAGTCAGGCACACACACACACTCAGTCACGCGCACGCTCTCTCACACACGTTCGCACACAGTCACTTACTCACCTTTACTCACGCACACACACGTTTGCAGTCACTTACGCACACACTCACACACACACGCACACACACACACACTCTCACACAGTCACACACACACACACGTTCGCAGTCACTTACGCACACACTCACACACACTCATGTTCGCACACAGTCACTTACACACACACACTCACTTATGCACTCACTCACGCACGCAGTCACGCACACGCTCACGCACACACTCAGTCACACACACACACACACACACACACACTTTCGCACAGTCACTCACTCACGCACAGTCAGGCACACTCATGTTCGCACAGTCACTTACACACCCACACTCACTTATGCACTCACTCACACACGCAGTCACGCACACACACACACACACACTCAGTCAGTCACGCGCACACACACTCTCTCACACACGTTCGCACACAGTCACTCACTCACGTTTGCTCACACACACACACATTCATGTGTGCAGTCACTTACACACACGCGCACATACACTACACATACACACACACTCTATATATACATAAAACATATTTTATTATGAAACCACTGACCAAATATTATATTAATAAAATATTATATTTTATTGTTTTATTATAATGACACCACTGACCAATCACAATCAAGCATTTAAAGACAAGAGTCTTATTTTCTGAAAAAAATCATTTAAAAGTAAGTTTGCTAAAAATAAGAACAAATATCTGCCAACAGAGTCAAAAAATAATCTCGTTTCCCTTTGAATTCAGATTATTTTTCTGGCTCCAATGTCAGTTTTAATCATCATTTTTTTAGTCTTAATATCATTTCTCTTCTCCAGTAAATGTATCTTGTTTTAAGAATGTTTAGATATTTTTTTTTGCAGCATAGATGTCTTCACTTTGAACTTCAACACTCAAAATGAGTCAAAAATGCATAAAAATATGCTTTATCGCTCATTCCAGCATCAAACACGTCTCTCGCAGCCACAATAACAGCAGTTAAACACAGTATTTTACCATGTTAATGCAGTAAAAACTTGATGCAGCTTCAACATCAGGACAAACACAGACGTCTGAAAATGGTCAAAAAAAGTATTTTTACTGGAAATTTAGTTTTGATTTGTGTACATATTCTGACAGTCATGGTTAGTTTTTTACAAACACTGCACTGGTTGTGTTCACACAGTATCAAGCGTGTGTGAGTGACAGCCGGTGTGTGTGAGGCGGTTCAAGCGTCAGGTGCCCAGCCGGTCGCTCAGGTAGCTGTTGCTCCTGGAGTCCTGCAGCAGCGTGTTGGCCACGTCCAGGAACTTGTGCTCGTAAGCCAGTTTATAATGCGTGTAGACGTCCTCGCAGTGAGACAGAAGCTTCTTCAGGTTCTGACTGGAGCTCGCCGGAGCCTTCTGATGACACATTCTGACAAACACAAGACAAAAATCTGTTCCAAACAACTCCAGATAGCCACAGGAAATAATAAAACATATTTCTGTGAATGCACACAGAGACAAAACTCTTCAAACTGATGTCTAGACTGAATATTTTATATAACAACTAATATGTACTGACCCTGTGAGATAAATCAACTTTGGCTACTTAAAGAAATATTATTATATAATAAAATATTTGTGTTGAAAAAATTAATATTATTATAATTCTGAATTTTGTTATTATAATTATTAATTCTATTGTTGTTATTATTATTATTTATATATACAGTTTATCCAAAATGACACCACTGACCAATTACAATTAAGCAATAATAAAATATTATAAATTTTTAATTATTTTCATTGTGCATTATTTCATTTACAAATATTTGACCTTAATATTTATATGGAGTTATTTATTTTTTATTTCATTTACATAATAATAAAAAAAACAATATATTGTATTTATATAATATAAATAATATTTAATGTAAATTTCATTTACAAATTACAGACCTTTATATTAGTTTATATTATTATATCATATCAATATTTGGGATAACACTTATTACGTGCATTACTTTTATTTTATTTCATTTACAAATATTTGACTAATAAAAAATAAAAGTCACAATATATTGTATTTATGAGATACAATAATATAAAATAATAATTATTTAATGTATTTTATTACTTGTGTGTTTTTTTTTTATTTCATTTACAAATATTTGACTCCAAATCAACACCACTGACCAATTACAATCAAGTAGTAATAAAAAAAATACTATATTATTAAAAATATTATATTCATATTCTAAAATAACAAATAGTTGACTTGAAATTATTTTATTTAATTTACAAATATTTGACTGTAAAATGACACCAGTGACCAATTACAATTAAGCAATAATAAAATATTATAAATTTTAAAGTTTTAATTATTTTCATTGTGCATTATTTCATTTACAAATATTTGACCTTAATATTTATATTATATAATTATATAAAATAATATTACTTTATTTTATATACATAATAAATTTTTAATAATTATTTAATGTATTATTTTATCAATCATTTTTTTATTTCATTAACAAATATTTACCTTTATATTATTATATCATATAAATATAAACTAATATTTGGGATAAAATAAAAGTAATGCACGTAAGTGTTATTTCATTTACAAATATTATATATATTAAAAAAAAATATATATAAATATATAAAAAAAAAACAAAAAAACCCCCACAATATATTGTATTTATGAGATACAATAATATAATTATTTAATGTATTTTATTACTTTTATTTATTTATTTTTATTTCATTTACAAATATTTGACTCCAAATCAACACCACTGACCAATTACAATCAAGTAGTAATAAAAAAAAAATTACTATATTAATAAAATATTATATTCATATTTTAAAATAACAAATAGTTGACTTGAAATTATTTTATGTGCATTACTTTTATTTCATTTACAAATATTTGACTGTAAAATGACACCAGTGACCAATTACAATTAAACAATAATAAAATATTATACATTTTAAAGTTAATTATTTTCATTGTGCATTATTTATTTCATTTACAAATATTTGACCTTAATATTTATATTATATAATTATATAAAATAATATTAGATTTTTTTTTTATTATGGGAGTTACTTTTATTTTTTATTTCATTTACATAAAAAAAACATTTATTAATTATTTAATGCATTTTAATCAATTATTTTTTTATTTAATTAACAAATATTTACCTTTATATTGATATGATATAATAATATAAACTAATATTTGGGATAATACTATTATTATGTGCATTACTTTTATTTTATTTCATTTACAAATATTTGACTAATAAAAAATAAAAATAAAAGTCACAATATATTGTATTTATGAGATACATTAAATAATTATTATTTTATATTATTGTATTTTATTACTTGTGTTTTTTTTAAATTTCATTTACAAATATTTGACTCCAAATCAACACCAGTGACCAATTACAATCAAGTAGTAATAAAAAAAAAATAATATATTAATAAAATATTATATTCATATTTTAAAATAACAAATAGTTGACTTATATATTTTTATATATTTATATATATTTGACTGTAAAATGACACCAGTGACCAATTACAATTAAACAATAATAAAATATTATAAATTTTAAAGTTTTCATTATTTTCATTGTGCATTATTTATTTCATTTACAAATATTTGACCTTAATATTTATATTATATAATTATATAAAATAATATTAGATTTGTTTTTTATTATGGGAGTTATTTATTTTTTATTTCATTTACATAATAAAAAATTAAAAAAAACAATATATTGTATTTATATGATATAATATAAATAATTATTTAATGTATTATTTTATCAATTTTTTTTTTATTTCATTAACAAATATTTACCTTTATATTTATATGATATAATAATATAAACTAATATTTGCATTAACGTTATTTTATTATGAGAATTACTGTTATTTTTTAAATTTCATTTACAAATTACAGACCTTTATATTTATATGATATAATAATAATATAAACTAATATTTGGGATAACACTATTATTATGTGCATTACTTTTATTTCATTTACAAATATTTGACTAATAATAAAAAAACAAAACAATATATTGTATTTATGAGATACAATAATATAAAATAATAATTATTGAATGTATTTTACTACTTTTATTTATTTTTTTAATTTCATTTACAAATATTTGACTCCAAATCAACACCAGTGACCAATTACAATCAAGTAGTAATAAAAAATATTACTATATCAATAAAATATTATATTCATATTCTAAAATAACAAATATAATAGTTGACCTGAAATTATTTCATGTGCATTACTTTTATTTCATTTACAAATATCTGACTGTAAAGTGACCGATTACAATCCGGTATTCCTGAAAACTGGCCAATAAACCCATCTTTCCGTAACTAAACAGATTTCAGCCTACTTCTTGGAAATGTCCTCGAACAGGCCGGCGCTCAGCGATCTGTGGCGTTTAAACTCCTCCAGGTAGTTGAATTCTCCGTTCAGAATGACCTTCTGATAGAGGATCTCGGCCCAGTCCGGACTGTAGTCGTACGCCTCGGCCAACACGAACGCCTGCGACACACACAGTTCACAGATCACTGAATCACAATAAATCACAGTCCCGCTGCTCCTAAATGTCACATGACCCAGTTCTCCAGTGTCTCAAAGAAAACACTTTAAGAGCTTGTTTCCACCACGGAATAAACAATGTGATTTTTTTTTATCTCATAATTCGGACTTTATCAACCTATCTCTGATTGTTAGTTTGTGTTAATGCATTAATTAATGTTAACACATGACACCTTGTTGTAAAGTGTGACCCTTATATTTTACTCCATGGCAGAAACAAGCTCCAAACGTGCTTCACATGTAATCTTTTCATCATTTGTACTTTTGTTGCTGTGTGGAAAACATCCTTCTAAACATCTGCTTCAGTGTCTCACATGAGAAATAAAACGTTACATGACGACGTGAGCTCAAAGCGTTTCCATATTAGTAATGTGGTGAAACCTGGTAACAGCGCGGTAAAGACACGATGGTGCTCTGGATGTCTGACGGAGGCAGGTTGATGACGCGCTGCTCCTGTCCGTGATTCAGGAAGTGCAGCTGGAGCGTCACCAGTTTGGCCATCTTCACACACTTCACGGCCTGACGCACACACGAGTCCTGAAATCACACACATTAAACAACACTTTCTTCAATAGCTATTTTGTTTTTCCATCTTTTTCAAACCTAATATTAAAAAGCGCCCCATTATTTAATTATCTAATGTTGTTTTGTCGTCTCCTACAACAGGTTTACATTCATCTAGAGTCTGAAAACGTTTCGATCAAGGATTCAATCTCTCTAAACCCCGCCTTCCTGAGAGCCTGCTCTGCTTTGATTGGTCAGATGGCCAGCACGTGTCAGAAACCAAACGCTCATTATCATATCTGAAGTTCAGCTCTTGATTCACAGTCGGTTTTACCGTATCAAAGTGGATTTGCTCTGGCAGCAGAAAACAGCGTCTTCTCGACATGAACGACACGAACCAAACTCTTTCAGTCTCAGACACAACTACAGTGATTGAGGGCGGGGCAAAGAGACGCTGAAGACTAGAGGCGGACATTATGCAAATGAGTTACAAACCTACATAGGTTCAGCAGGAAGTGAGACTGAATTATTGACGACTCGTTTCATAACGGGGCACTTTAAAAGTGTGATTTCTAGACCTGGGAAAGCCATATAAAGTAATACAATACTTTAAAACGATACATAATACAAAACATTCATTAAATCATGAACAACTGGAAAAAAATGTGCTTGTTAATAATTTAATGTCATACCATGGAGTGAAAAAAAAAAAAAAAAAAAAAAAAAAAGAGTTAAAAATGCCACAGAATAAACAATCATAAAGAGAAGTTAATAAATAAATAAATAAATAAATAATATATGAATAGAAAAAATATGAAAAGTGAAGAGAAATAAACAACCATAAAGGAGAAAATAATAAATTAAGACAAATAAATATGAAGAGAAATAAATAAGATATGAAGAAAAACAATTAATTAATAAAATATTAAGATAAATAAATATCAACAAATAAAATTAATAAATAAATGATGAAAAAAACCCGAAGAGAAATCAATAAATAGATCAAATATGAAGAGAAATAAATAAACACGAAGAGAAAAAAAATAAAACAAAGGGGAATAAATGCATAAATAAAAGATGAAAAGAAATGAATAATCATTAAGATAAATTAATAAATAAAATATGAGGAGAAATAAACAAAAATAAAAATCTGTTAAAAATACAAAAAGGTTTTAAAAGTTTATATTTAATTTTAAAAAACTCCAAACGTAACTCTGGCCTTCTCATACGGAAGCACAGATCAGAAGCATGTTTAGTGAAGTGAAAGACCTTTGAGTAGCTCTCGGCGGCGTCTTTCAGGAGCGTCAGGACCTTCACCAGAGCGCTCTTCAGATCTGCAGTGATCACTGCACAAATCAAAAGATCACAGTAACATTAATGTCATTAAAATGAGCAATAAAGCCTTAAACTTCTTTCTTTGCATGTGTTAATCTCTGACCCCACGGCTGCGACTCGATGATTTTGAGTTGCGTTCGCGCCGCCGCCTCGTGGTTTTCTCCGATCTCTCGGCACATGCTGAAGCACAGAGCCACCATGTTGTGTTTCTCACTGTCGCCCGGCAAGCAGCGCTTGATGTAGTCCAACAGAGCCGTCTTCAGACGCACGTTCTGGAACACACACACATATATTTAAGTTGTGTGCGTGTGAGCAAAAACACGCCGTTTTTGTGTGTGTCCCTTTAAATGCAAACGAGCTGCTGCTCCAGGCCCCCTTTCCAGAAGAGGGCGGAGCTTTAACAGCTCGCGCTTCGGTCGCTCAACAACAACAAAGCTGGAGAATCTCACGCAGCCAAAATGAGGATTGTGTCCAGCCGTACATTGTTCATCATGAAACTCAATGACACATTCAATCTCTCACCGACTCTACTTTCTTCCTCAGCAGCATCTCGAAGCGATGGTTCTGATGCAGCAGGTCAAAGATGTACGTCATGTCGTTGTACCTGCCGATGCCTGTGAGGAGACGCACCTGTGGAGACACACCAGGTGAACCAGCGCTCACAGACAGGTCAATGAATGATTCAGATGTCGATGAACTCACCAGGAGCCCGTAGCCGTCGCCGTGAGCCAGGTGTGTGTGACTCAGGTGTCGCGCCGCCTGCAGGACCCTCACGATGCCCTCCATGTTACAGGTCAGACTGAAGCAGTCGTGAGCCAGAATCAACATCTCTACAGCTGCAGACACAGAAGAAGACGACAACGCTTCATTTATACTTCTGACATGGACATTTATATTGCCAAAGCATTTGCAGCTCGTACATACAGTGTGACTAGAATAGAAACAAATTAAAATAAAATAATACATAAACAGGCAAAGGGATTCATTTTAAAAGAAACTAATGGGAAGAGAAAACTAATTATACTACAGTAAAAATCTAATTACATGACAGTACATTACAAAATTAAATTGAATAAGTAACAAAATAAATGAAAATCAAAACTAATCAAAAATAGGAAGAGAACTAATACTACAGACAAGAGCGATTTAAATAAGACAAAATAATAAACTAAATAAATCTTTAAAAACAAAATCTAATTACATGACAGTACATTACAGAATAAAATAAATTAAATTAATAATAAAATAATATAAAAACAATACATAAATCTAACTACATGACAGTACAATAATAATAAAACAAAACTAATAAATAAAGTCTTAAAATCTAAACTAATCAAAAAAGGGAAGAGAAAACTAATTATACTACAGTAAAAACAATTTAAGACAAAATAATATAAAATAAACAAATAAATAAATAAGTAAAACAAAATCAAAATTACATGGCAGTACATAACAATAAAATTAAAAAAATAAACTAAATAATAAAATAATATAACAAATCTAAATAAACGAATCAAAAATGGGCATAGAAAACTGATCTTTTAGAATGAAGAAGGGTTTTATCAGCACTAGAGCATTGTGGGTAGCAGTGGTTTGTACTCACTGCAGCTGAGCTCTGACAGCGGGACCGTCGGGATGCTGTCCAGCAGTTCGACGCCCACCAGGTTGGGATCTCCACACAGTTTGGCCAGCTGCAGGAACGCCTCTCTCCCGTCTGCCGGGCCGAACATCAGCCGCTGTCCTGAACGCAGACGTGACAGCGATTACACAGTGAAACGACTGACATAAACCCTTTAGAAGATAAAGCTGATTTCTCACCGGTTTCTCCCTCCTGAGACGAGGCGAGTAAACCCTCCAGCACAGCGGCGGAGATGAGCCGGGCGACGGTGTCGGGCTGCAGGCCCTGAACGCTGATGAACGCCTGCGCTTTCTTATAGCGATCGGACTGCTGCGAGAGCAGAACCTTCCTCAGCACCGCCTCGGGCTCCTCAGACGAGATCTCAGCGTACGAGCACTGAAGCTCCTGCAAACACACACACACACTGTCAGCATGAGTGGATACACTAGTGCTCAAAAGATGGGAATAATTAAGACTATTCCAGACGTCTGATCAGTAGTGCAGTGTTTACAGATGAACGCGTGTTTCGTCTCACCTTCGAGAGCTCGTAGAGGCTCAGCACTTGTTTGCAGTAACTCTTGCCGTTGCAGCACTGATCCACTAGCTGTTTGAGCTGAACCAGGACCTGATCGTCAGGTGACGGCACCACCACAAACGACAGACTGCTCATGCTGGGCGCTTCAGACAGAAGAGACGACTGATTACAGAAGCACAGCTCACAGTCTCACAGTTCATTCCAATAGAGTACAACTCACTTTAATAAGCATAAAAATACATAAAATATACAAATTACTAGGTGAAATGTTTGCTTATTAATATTATTGAACAATTTTCTATTCATTCTTTTTAGTATTTAATACAAATGTGATTAAAATAATAGTTAGCCATTAGCATGTGGCTAAGCTAACGACTCAATCTAATAAGCTCAAAAATACATAAAAAACAAAGAATTACTGAGTAAAATGTTTGCTTTGGAATATTATTGAACCAATTTCTATTGATTCTTTTAAGTATTTAATAAAAATGTGATTAAAATAATAGTTAACCATTAGCATGTGGCTAAGCTAACGACTCAACTTAAGCTCAAAAATACATAAACAAAGAATTACTCAGTAAAATGTTTGCTTATTAATATTATTGAACACATTTCTATTGATTCTTTTCAGTATTTAATAACAATGTGAATAAAATAATAGTTAACCATTAGCATGTGGCTAAGCTAACGACTCAATCTAATAAGCTCAAAAATACATAAAAAACAAAGAATTACTCAGTGAAATGTTTGCTTTGGAATATTATTGAACAAATTTCTATTGATTCTTTTAAGTATTTTATAACAATGTGAATAAAATAATAGTTAACCATTAGCATGTGGCTAAGCTAACGACTCAATCTAATAAGCTCAAAAATACATAAAAAAACAAAGAATTAATCAGTGAAATGTTTGCTTTGGAATATTATTGAACAAATTTCTTTTGATTCTTTTCAGTATTTAATAAAAATGTAAATAAAATAATAGTTAGCCATTAGCATGTGGCTAAGCTAATGACTCTTCTAAACTAATAAGCAAAAAAATACATAAAAACATGTTAGCAACGACTCAATACTCTGATTAGTATAAAAACAGATAAAATACATGAAATTACAGTGTGAAATATTTGCTTTGTAATCAGTTGGAACAATTTTCTGTGGATTAATTTTAGGACTGAATAAAATGTGATTAAATTAAAATAAATGTTTGCCATTAACATGTTGCTAAGCTAACACTTCAACACAAAAATACATTAAAAAACAAAGAATTACCGGGTAAAATGTTTGTAACAAGTGGGTATAATTTTTCTGTGGATTCATTTTACGGCTGAAAAAAATGTGATTAAATGACAGTTCTCCATTAGCATCTTTTTGCTAAGCTAACACTTCAACACTCTAATAAGCAGAAAAATTACATAAAAAACAAAATTCCTGGGTGAAATGTTTGCTTTGGAATTTTTTTCTATGGGATAAAATATCCCGTTTTAGGACGGGATCAAATGTGATTAAAAATAATAGTCACGATTAGCATGTTGCTAAGCTAATGACTCTGAACATAAAAATACATAAAATAACAAAATACATGAAATTACTGAGTGAAATGTTTGCTTTGTAATAAGTTGGAACAATTGTCTGTGGATTAATTTTAGGACTGAATAAAATGTGATGAAAATAAATGTTTGCCATTAGCATGTTGCTAAGCTACCACTTTTCAACGTAACAAATCATCTTAGTGTTGGGAATGTGCACGTGACATCTTAACCTGCTAAAGTAATCATAAAAACAGATGAAAATGACTCACATGATGGCAAACTGCGTCGAGTTTCTCCATCAGGACTGTGAAGTTCAGGCTGCAGCTCGCCACACGCTAAACCACGGCACCTCAGAACCAGCCACAGGTCTCTGTGAAACGAGCCGAAGTACCGACACACGCGGCTGGCTTCGTTCACGCTGCCCTCGTTCAGCAGCTGTGCGATCAGAGCGTCCAGCGCCACGCGCTCATCCTCCGACAGCACGCATGCGTCTTCAGATGCCGGGAGCCCGTCTAGGCTCAAATGCGCCGGGTCGCTCAGAGCCGACATTTTGGAGAAGGAGAACTCTTTGAGGAGGTTTTCGAAGGAGTCTTCGGAGAGGGCAGAGGGCGCAAACAAACTCTGGCGCTCCAGAACAGTGTGGAGAACCATTCGCTGGATTCGACACTCCCACTGCCGCTTCTCCAGCTGGCCGAGACGCAGGACGGGCAGAGGAGCCTCACAGCGGGACAACCAGTGACCCGCCAGACCCAGCAAGAGACAGCGTTCCTGAAGCTGAACCAGCTCTGAGTCCAACTGTATCGGCTCCTGACCGGGACAAAAACAGACTCATGTGAGAAACGATGGAAAAGCAACAATTTGTGATTAACTTGTGCTTAAAAACATCAAACATCAGTGTCAACTAAAACGATAAAAAAAAAATCATTAAAATAAATAAATAAATAAATGCTAATTCAAAATATTAATAAATGCAAAATGTATTAAAATGTATAGAAAATAAAATATATATATATATATATATATATATATAAAATGAAATAAAGCTAAAGAGAACATTAAAAAACTTACTATGAAATGAAAGCTAATTCAAAATAAATAAATTAATAAATCTATAGAAATATGAATAAATAATAGTATATAAATAATATCAATGAACACATGGGTACCAGCAAAAACAAAAAAGTGATCTGCAAAAATATAATATAATATAATATAATATACTTTTAGGAACACTTTAGCAATGCTCTTAAGGTAGACAGTCAATATGAATTGGAAAAGAGCAATAAAATGGCAAATAAGAGATCGAGACGTAATCAACCAAACCATCATGAAGCGTCACCTCAGCCTGAGACAGGAAGAACTGACAGGCCGCCTCTGGTTGGACCTGATCCGTCTTGAGTTGTTCGTGACACCGTCTCCAGAAGGCCATCCGCGTCTCCTGCCGCTCCCACTGACGCTTGAGCTTGTGAGTGCACAGATCTCGCTGGAGCTTCAGACGGACACAGATGTGTGGAAGTTACAGCGTAAAGACGTGTCACAAACAGGTCCTCTACATTTTATGACAAGCTTTATCACTATTCTTTAAGATTACATAAAACATGAATTATGCATACTTTATGATCAATCTGTGAACAGACTTGCTTAAATCTCCAAAAACAGGGTTACACATGACTTCTGATGCCGTGATGGTCACTCACCTCGTTTATGATCAGGCAGTCGATGGGCAGCTCGGCTATCTGCGCAACCCTCCGCGCCTGTGTGAAGAGCCCAAGCTCCTGCAGCTCGTCCATCATCCTCCTGCTCTCCCTCTGCAGGCCGGAGCTGGAATAATCCTCCAGCAGACACGCAGACAGCGGCACGGGAGTGTCGGCCAACACCTGACTCAACTGACTCAGCTTCTTAAAGTCAGGACCTGCAGCAAACGATATTACACTACCACTCAAGAGTCTGGAGGAGTTACGATTGTTAATGTTTGTGAAAGAAGTAGTAGTCTCTTCTGCTCAATAAATTAAATTTTACTATATATTCACATAGAAAACAGCTATTTTAAACTGGAATAATATTTCATAATATAACAGTATTTACTGTATTTTTACTCAAATAAATGCAGCCCTGGTGAACAAAAGTACAGAAGCTTGTTTCCACCACAGAATAAAAAAAAATAAAGGTGATTGCGACATCTCACAATTCTGACTTTTTTTCCCCATCACAATTGTGAGTTTCTCTCTCAGTTCTGAGGAAAAAAAAGTCTAAATTGTAAGACAAACTCAAAATTCTCATAAATCTGTCTTTTTTTAAGCAAAAAGTTTATATTTCAAAATTCTAGAAAAAAAAAAAAACAGAAATGCAAAAAATCAGAATTGTGAAAGAAAAGTAAAAAAAACCTTGAAATTTATAAAACTTGCAAATTATAAACTCAGAAGAAAAAAGGTCAATTGCAAGGAAAAAAGTCAGAAAAAAGTAAAAAAAAACAAACAAAAAAAAACTTGCAAGTTATAAACTCAGAATTGTGAGAAAAAAGCCAGAAAAGTAAAAAAATCTTAATTTTTAAACTTGCAAATTGTAAATTATAAACTCAGAATTGTAAATTATAAACTGTGAGAAAAAAGTCAGAATTGCGAGAAAAGTCAGAAAAAAGTTTTAAAAAAGAATTTCAAATTATAAACTCAGAACTGAAAAAAGTCAGAAAGTAAAAAAATAAAAACTTGCAAATTTATAAAAAAAAAATCAGAAATGTGATAAATTAAAAAAAAAACCTTGAAATTTATGAAACTTGCAAATTATAAACTCAGAAGAAAAAAGGTCAGAATTGCAAGGAAAGAAGTCAGAAAAAAGTAAAAAAAAAAACTTGCAAGTTATAAACTCAGAATTGCGAGAGGAAAAAAAAAGTCAGAATTGTGAGAAAAAACTTGAAATTTATAAACTCTGAATTGTGAGAAAAAAGCCAGAAAAGTAAAAAAAATCTTAATTTTTATAAAAAATTATATTAAATTATAAACTGTGAGAAAAAAAAAAAAAGTCAGAAAAAAGTTTTAAAAAAAAGTGCAATTTATAAACTTGCAAATTGCTCAGAATTTCAAATTATAAACTCAGAAAAAAGTAAAAATATAAAAACTTGCAAATTTATAAAAAAACAAAAAAATCAGAATTGTGATAAAGTAAAAAAATAAAAACAAACTTATTTAAACTGCAAGTTAAACAAAAAAAAGTCAGAATTGCGAGAGAAAAATATAAATATTATGTGGCACAAACAAGCTTCCATACATACAAGACTTCTTCCAAAAACATTTAAAAAATCTTTTGGTATGTTTACACGACAACGATGTACTAAAAAACGAAAACGTTTTTCTAAAAAAAAAAAAAACGCTGTATCCTGCTGCCAGGCCAGTAGATGGCGATGTCAACAAAAAAGTCCTTTTCTTTTTTTAGTTGAAAAACGGTGTCATGTAAGCACCCCCTGAATTATTCCAAACGTGATTATATAAGCCCTTGTAACTGTGGTTTAGTGCCAGAAACGCCCTCTGACCGTTGGATTTGAGCAGTCGCTCCATGTCCACCAGCAGCTGCAGCAGACGCCGCAGCTCGTACTGAGTTCTGCTCTGCTTCAGGAGCGTCAGCAGCAGAACCGACGCCTGAGACTCCACCCACTGAACCGGCAGAACGTCTGAGCTCAACACCACACTGCTGCTCCGCAACTACACACACACACACACAGAGTTAACAGGAAAACCAGCAATTCAGGAGAAAGAGACCTGAGTGAGACATGTGAGATTACACTGAGCAGACACTTCTGGAACTCCAGCAGCTTGTCTTTGGCTCGCTGATAGTCCTTGTAGTCGGAGCAGAATTCATACATGTTCAGCATGTAAATGAGCGGCGACTCCTGCCACACAGACAGAGAACAGAGATTAAACACAGAATTAATACTTTTATTCAGCAGGGATGCATTAAACTGATCAAAAGTGAGTGTAAAGACATTTTTTATAATATAAGCTCGAGTAATGTCTTCATATTGTTGTGTTTTGCACTTTAAGACTGTGAGCTCAGACGGTCTCATCCAATCAGAGCGTCTCTTACCCTCTGAAACAGCTGGAAGCCACGAATCAGAGGCCTGATCTTGCTCCTGCACAGGAGGATCTTCCACAAGATGGAGAGATCATGGAGGTTCCACACGTGATGGGCGGGGCTCTCGTTGATGTGGGCGGTGGCCTCCTGAGTGACATCATCATCCACAGATGTCAGGATCCACACGCAGAGGCAGTGAAGCAGCTCTGCGCCCTGTCAATCAAATCACACGCATCTCAGACTTCAGCAGAGGTTCATCTGTCAGAGTTTATCGTCCAGTACGAACCTGGTGACAGGCCGCCAGCACGGACAGAGGAGGACAGCGCTGACGGACGGCTTCGGACAGCAGGAACCTCCAGGGACTGGGCTTCTCCTGGCTCTGCAGCAGCACCTGGAACAGCTCCCTGGGGGGCTCGGAGCTCTCGTCTCGGGGAAGAGCGCTCAACACGCGCCCCTGATCCTCCACGGTCTGATGGGAGTTTGTCAGATGAAGATCTTGGAATGCGAGGGAAATGTGGGACTGCAAAGCCGGATTGAACCCGGAAGCCAGAGATCTCACCTGGACAAACCCCAAAAGTAAAAAAAAAAAAAATTATATATATATTTTACACACACACACACACACAAACACACACACACACACACACACACACACACACACATATACACACTAATCCCATTATATTGCCATTACAATTTTTTTTTTATCTTTTACACATTTTAATAAAAAACAAACAGGGAAGGAAAAGTATTTAATACCATTAAAAATGGTTTTAATCTTTTCCCCATATTTTAATATAATAAAAAAGCAATTTAATACCATTAAAATTATTTTAATCTTTTTTCCATATTTAATAAAAAAAAAAAAAAAACATTTTAATCCCATTAAAAACGTTTTATATTAGATGTGAATTTTTTTTATCCTATTAATATTTTTTAATAATCTTTTTTTCAAATTTTAATAAAACAATAAAAAAAACAAAACAAGTAAAAACATTACAATCCCATTAAAATGTTTTAATATTTTTCCATATACAAAAACTGGGAAAAACCATTTAATCCCATTCAATTGTTTTAATAATATTTTTCATATTTTAATAAAATAAAAACCTACAATCACACTAAAAATTAATATTTTTTCAAATTTAATGAAAAAAAACAAAATTTAATACCACTGTTTTTAATCTTTTGTCAATATTTAAATAAAAAACAGGGAAAAACATTTAATTTTAACCTATTTAATTTTTTAAATAATATGTTTTATTTAATTTTTTAAATAATAAAATACAAAAACAAGTAAAAACATTTCAATCCCATTAAAAATGTTTTAATATTTTTTCCATATTTTACTAAAATAGTAAGAAACAAAATAAAAAACATTTTAATCCCAATAAAGTTTTTTTTTTAATTTTTATCATATTTTAATAGAATAAAACAAACCAAACAAACCCCATTAAACAATCTTTTTAATGATAAAAAATGAATTTTAAAAAAAGATTAAAAAAAACCAAAAAGTAAAACAGAAAAAAGGCAACAGCCTGTGATCAAATAAACAGCCAATCACAAGACAGACGTGAGCAGACGCACCTGCTGGGGCGGGTAACTGTGCAGCTGTACAAACAACAGGAAGTTGAGCCACTGTCCGTCATGAGCACAGTCCTGTGGGTAGGCGGGGCTTAGAGGAAGAGCGTGGAGGTGGCAGAACTGGACAGGAAGTGCCCACTCCTGCGCCGCCTCGAACGACGAGCTGACGCCCGAGAAAATAGAAATATTAGATGAAAAACCTGAACCAAAATGCTAAGAGAAATAAAATAAGTTTAAGTTCTAATAAGTTTAGTACTAAAATTATTAAAATTGAAGAAAAAAAAAAAAAAAAAAGCTAAATAGAAATATTAAAAATAATATAAAACTAATTAAAAAAAAAAGACAAAAAGCACAACAAAATTACTTATTCTAAATTAAAACTGAAAATATAAAAATAAATTGCAAACAGACAAATTTAAAGTACTTTTATTAAAACTTAGCGTACTTGTTTACTACGTGGACAATTAAGAAAATTAAAAATTACATTAAAAAAATGAAAATATTTCATTGTGTGTGTTTAGGGTACATAAAATGCTAGCAAGTCTTAGCATGAATAAAAAATTATTATTTTATTATGTTTAAAATGTAACTTCCAACTGAGAATGAATAATGATTTGGGATGTGATGGAAATGACATTTCCTCATGATGATTCAGCGAAGAAAAAACGACTTCCACCAATAGAATTGAATTATTAAAATAACTAGTGCGGGTGTGAAAAGCATGAGAGTTTAACTCTAAAGGTCCTGATATGTCGCTTTTCACACTGTGTTGTTGACGAACACTGACCGACCGATGCCTTTCTTCTCCAGACCGTCTCTGACTGCCGCCTCCAGATGAACCAGCAACTCTTGAGCCGTCGCCTTCTCAGCCGTCACCAGCTTACTCGCCTTTTCCACTGGAACACAGAAAGAGAGAGATAAAATTAATATAATGTTGGTAAAATTTCTCTGAAAGTTTCATAGTTTTGTGAGCTTCCTAGCATGTTTTATCATGTTGTTAACGTGGATAGCATTATTTAACATCTTGCTAGCATGTTTTAGTACATTGCTAATATGTTTTAGTATGTTGTTAGTATGCTTTCACACATTGTTTACATGTTTTAACATGTTACTAGCATGTTTTAGTACATTGCAAGTATGAATTAACATGTTACAAACATTTTAGTATGTTGCTAGCATAAATTAACATGTTTACTAACATGTCTTACCAAATTACTAAAATGTTACTAACATGTTTTGCTACACTGATAGCATGAATTGGCATGTTACATTTTTTTAATATGTTGCTAACATGAATTATGTTACTAGCATGTTGTTTTGACACTTTTCTAACAAGTATTAACACATTGCTAATATGTTTTAACATTTTGTTAATATGCTTTAATATGTTGGTAACATGTTTTAGAATGTTTTATCATGTTGCTAGCATGAATTAGCACATTGCTAACATGATTAGAATGTTGCTATGTTTTAACATTGTTGCTACCATGTTTTAACATTGCTAGTATGTTTTAGCATGTTGTTAATGTGAATTAGCATGTCGCTAACATGTTTTAACACTTCTAGTATGTTTTAATACATTGCTAGTGTTTAAACATGTTGCTGCTATGTTTTAACATGTTGCTAACATGAATTAACATGTTGCTAACATGTTTTAAAACTTTCCTATTATGTTTTAACACATTGCTAGTATGTTTAAACATGTTTTGAAACTTTCCTATTATGTTTAAACACTTTTCTAGTATGTTTTAATACATTGCTAGTATGTTTAAACATGTTGTTAACGTGAATTAACATGTTGCTACCATGTTTTAGCACTTTCCTAGCATTTTAACACATTGCTAGTGTTTCAATATGTTGTTAACATGAATTAACATGTTTGCTAGCATGTTTTAAATCTTTCCTAGTATGTTTTAACAGATTGCTAGTATGTTTAAACATCTTGCTAGCATGTTTTAACACGTTGCTAGCATGTTTTAACACGTTGCTAGCATGTTTTAACACGTTGCTAGCATGTTTTAAAATGTTGCCGTGGCATAAAATATGTTGAAGTAGTAATATTAATATAGTAATAATAAACCTGTAATAAAAACAAAAAGGTAAACAGAAATATTAAAAAAAACAAATCACATAAAATAATTAAAAGGAAATCTGAAAATCATTGACTTGAAGCATCACTTCAAAAGCACAACATGTGATTGAGTTTAAATACAGGAAGAGATGTGCTCTCACTCACCAAGTGTCTGTCTGAGCGAAGCTCCGGCTCCGTCCTCGCAGGTCTGAGTCCAGAGTTTGAGGATGAGGTTCAGCGCTCGCACATCCACCCTGAGTTTGAGGCTACACACTCCCATGAGCTCACAGAAACACACACACGCTGCCGACACACATGTACTGCTGAAGCTCAACAGGCCGAGAGAGTACGCTTGATCCGCAGCCAGAGTCAACCTGAACATAGACACAAATTACAGAATTATGAGTATATTAGATAAAAATATATCTGAATATTTAACAATTAACATACTGATCTAATATTTAAGCTAATTCTGGCTTGACATGCTATCAACATGCTAATTTATGTTAGTAATGTGTTAAAACATGCTAGGATCATGTTAGCAAACTGCTCAATAATGCTAACAACATGTTAACAACAATCTAATTTATGTTAGCTGTGCTAAATCACACTAACAATTTCTTAAAACATGGTAGCAACATGCTCAAACATGGTAGCAATGTACTAAGTCATGTTAAAATGTTCAATCAATGCTAACAAACGTTATAACATGCTAGAAATATGTTAAGGTGTTAAATCATGTTAACAACATGGTACATGTGCTATGCTACAATGTGCTAGATCATGCTAAGAATATGTTAAAACATGCTAGATGTTACATCTAACATTTCTAACATGTTACATCATGTTAGAAATATACTATCAACATGCTAAATCATGCAAGAAACATGTTAAAATAAGTTTGCAATGTGTTAAATCATGGTAAAAAACATGCTAGCAAACGTGTTAAATCATGTTAGAAATATGTTAACATGACACATCATGCTAGGAACATGTCAAAACATGCTAGCAATGAGCAAAATCATGCTAGAAACATTAGTAACGTGCTAAATCACATTAGGAACATGTTAAAACATGCTATTAATGTGGAAAAATGCGTGCAGTGTGCTAAACAATGCTAAAACATGCAAGTAACATGTTAGTAATGGAAGTAAACATGGAAATAAACGTGCTAAATCATGTTAAAACATCAATGTTAAATCATGCTAGAAATATGTTAACATGATACATCATGTTAACAACATGTTAAACATTCTAGATCATGCTAGGAACATGTTAAAACATGCTAGCAATGGGCGAAATCATGCTAGAAACATTAGTAACGTGCTAAATCACGTTAGGAACATGTTCAAACATGTTAAAACATGCTATTAATGTGCTAATTCAAGCTAGAAACATGTTATAAATGTAATTTATGTTAGAAACATGCGTGCAGTGTGCTAAATAATGCTAAAACATGCAAGCAACATGTTAGTAATAGAAGTAAACGTGCTAAATCATGTTAAAACATCAATGTTAAATCATGCTAGAAATATGTTAACATGATACATGTTACATTCTAGATCATGCTAGGAACATGTTAAAACATGCTAGCAATGTGCGAAATCATGCTAGAAACATATTAGCAACATGCTAAATCACGTTAGGAACATGTTAAAACATGCTATTAATGTGCTAATTCAAGCTAGAAACATGTCTGCAATGTGCTAAATAATGCTAAAACATGTTAGTAATGGAAGTAAACATGCTAATTCATGTTAGCTACATGCTAAAAAATGCTTGTAACATGCTAATTCATGTTAACAACTTATTAAAACATACTAACAATGTGTTAGAATATGATTTTTTGAGTAAGATCCTCACATTTCAAGCTTTTCACAGTTGTTTCAAAAGGCTTTTTTTAAACCAACATCATAGTTTGTCATCAATCTTTACTCATCTAGTTATTATATTTTATATTATATTTTGACATTTATTATATTTCATATTTGAATCTTGAATCAAATGTAATTGTTAGTTCTTGTTAACAAACTAATATTAACATATAAACTTTATTGTAAAGTGTTAAAAAGTTTTTTATTTTGGTTTCATTTCCACATTTCCAAACCCGATATCAGTGTGTAATAGTGTGTTGTGCTCACTGTAGCTTCACATTACTGCAGTTGACAAGATGCTGCGTGAGAAAAACCCCGAAGGCGAACGCCGGCCGGCCGTGGCGCAGATAATACAGGAAGTCCAGATTCTCAACGACGGCAAATTTACTGACCAGGTGAGGGCTGGAGAAATGGGGTGGCTCGCCGGACGTTTCTGGAAGACATCAGAAAATCCATCAATTAGTGAATAAAATCTCTCTGCTCCTCAGTCCCAGGAAATAATGATCTTTTCTGCAACAATGGCACGATTTTCCGCCTACCGGTGCTGCCCACGGCGTTGGCCGACTGCCATCCGAACAGTCTGGAGGGATCCAACGGATGCAAAGACTGCAGAAGGAAAACCACACACACACAGTTATATCTAATCCTCGAATCACTCCATCAGCAGGAGGGAGTTTGGCTCTCTTTCTCCCAGAACATCCCATTAAAATCTGCATCATCAAGCAGTTGCTTTCGGCCATCTTTAAACCTCGTCACAATATCACACCATACAGGATTGATCTGATATGTTTTTGCACATCAATTATGGTAAATAAATCATCTGATCGTTTGGTTTGCGCTCATCAAGTTCAAAATAAAAAGAGAATATATGTACATATATGACATATGTCTAAATACAGAAAAATAACAAAACACTTGAGGGTGTAGAAGTGAAGCAGCACCTGCATGAGGTGGTAGAGGGACGTGTCGCAGGCGGAGGTGCCGCGGGGGCCGCTCTGAGGGAACAGGGCCGTTCTGAGTTTGGGATACGCGCTCAGGGCCATTCTCAGCAGCTGAGGGTCCACTCTGCTCAGCGGGTCCTGACCTTGCTCTCCCTCTCGTACGGCCTGCAAACAGGACAAACGCAAAGGGCATGCAGCAGAGGAACTGACTGTGGGACTGAAGCAGAACGGACGTTTACCTGGTCGATTCCGCCCGGTCTGAACATGATGGTGGACAGGGCGAGCAGACTGTGACCCTCCAGCAACATGCTGCTGATGCTGGCCTGACTGCCGGGCAGAAGAACCTGAGCCGCCGTCAGACTGGCCTCAAACACACGCTCGGGGTCTGAAAGACAACACAAACAAACACGTTTCCCACTGAGACATTAAAAGCCTTATTTCACAAACCTATAAGAAACCAATCCTTCAAATGTCTGGAGATAGACCGACGGACAGCTATTTTATGGTTTTAGAAAACTATTTGTACACGTCAAATGAAAACACTCGCACCTTTAAGGTCTCTGGTGATTTTCTGCAGTTTCAGCATCATCTCGAACCAGGGGAAACTCTCAAACAGGTTCCTGTCGGTCAGAACCGCGCAGTTCTCAGGAGTTAACCTGAACGACAGAGAGAAAGAGAGCCGAAGCGAAAAATACATAATGAGATGACTTCTGAACGCTCTACTAAAAAAACATCTCTCACACAGACACAATTCATTAAAAAAAAACAACTATATATTAATATATAATATTATTAATATTTGTTAATAATTAATATATTAATTTTAATTCATTTGTTATATATATATATATATATATATATAGTTGTGTAATATTTATTATAGTGTGCAAATATGCATTATAATTTGTTCACTTTAAGAAATATTTATTAATATGTAATTTATTAATTTTACGCAATCTTTCTAATTTTATATGCATCATATATATATATATATATATATATATATATATATATATATATATATATATATATATATATATATATATATATATATATATATATATATATATATACACACACACACACTTAATAATTTTAAAAAATTTTAAAAACGAAGGAAATTTGAGTTTGAATTTTTTTAATTAATTTGCAGAACTAATTAATGCTATTACATTGTCTATAAATGTAACTTTTTATATTTATTAATACTTAAATACTTAATACAAAAAATATTTTATGCATATATATATATATATATATATATATATATATATATATATATATATATATATATATATATATATATTTATTTATTTATTTATTTATTTATTTATTTAAATTTCAATCATTATTCATTAAAATGTAATTTATTAATTTATGCAATTAATTTTATTTAATTTACCCTTTTTAGATTTATAAAATTTCCATTAAATTTTTTAAATAATTTTTTTAATGTTACACACAGACACACACATATTTCTTGTATACACAATTTTATGTATAATAATTTATATAATAATAATAATAATAATAATAATAATAATATTATATTTATTTATATACGCATACCCTAAATTGTATATATTTCTTAATACATATTAACACTTAATATATTTAATTATTATATATTCATTTGATATATTTTGGGTAATTTTTGCAATTAATTTGCAGAATTAATATAATTTCTTTACATTTAAAAAAAAAATGTCTTAATACATAATTTATTAATTGTATGCAATTCATTTTATATACATTTTTGTAAATAATTTTACATTTTATATTTATAATTATGTATATGAATACACACACACACACACATATATACACTTTGATTTTTAACATGTCACATGACTCACCTGTAGTGCTCCAGGTAGCAGTAGAGCAGGTACTGCAGGCTGTTCTCCAGACAGTGGAGGACGAAGCGCTGGTGAAACTCTTGACCCTGTGACACCTGGAACTGTGGGACGGGAGGGTCGTTCCCATGCTGCATCACTCCTCCGGCTTGACCCAGTCGCCACAGCAACTGCTCAAAGTCCTCCATCTCCGCCTGCACAAACAGCCCCTGTCTGAACACAAACACTAACATTAGTTCTTTAAGCTTAAAGCCTGCTGGATTCGTTTGTGTCGGCTCTGACCGGGCGAGCAGGTCCAGGACTCGATTGCGCAGGTATTCTCCACAGCGGCTGCTGCTGTTGATGACGTGCGGTGTGAGCGCTGGCCAGAGGGGGGCAGCGGCGCTCTCTCCAGCCGAACCGCAGACCCATGCAGTGACCCGGACACTATCGTGCAGTGAGGTGAGATACGACCACAAAACAGCAGCATCCCACGAACCCTGAGCTGAAACAACAAAAGAAGCAAATCATCGTATCAAAAGAAAAAGTGCTTCATGAAAATTAGATTTTTGAGGGGAAATAGTCATGAAAATAATGTAAAAATGTTAATTTTTACAGGGGGAAATAAGATCAATTTTTGAAATAAGAATTCAAATTCACTGTAAACCCTAACCATTAAAAAAATAATTTAGTCAAATTAAGTATTTAGCACCTCCTTTTACTTTCAAGTTCACAGAACTGATATATTTTAAGTAAACTGAACCGTTTCATTGTTTTGAGTTTTATAAACTACAACATAAAAATCCGCCAGTTCTGCTTACTTAAACTTTCAATTTCTTAAAAGTTTGAGGCAATCAGTAGCCTCATTTTTTAAGTTGAGTTCTGTAATCATATTCGAGCTTACAGTGTTGATCAAAAAAATATAAATAAATAAATCGGCCTACTAAGAACGTAACGCTTTATTTTAACGGTGTAATCGTTATAACAGCGGTGGGACGTGTTCCACTCACTGGACGGCTGCAGTCGGGACAGAAGGATGGCATTCTGTGCGTCTCTGTCCCAGTATCTGACCCAGTCCAGACGCACGGGATTCAGTACAGACCCGGAGGACGACGCCTCTGGTTCCTGGAGGATCTCTTCCAGAAGTCTTCTGCTGTCGGGATCAGACCGGGTCATCTGCAGAACCCTGGAGATCCATCACATTCACATCAACACAGGTCACACACAATTCTCACTTTTAGTCTTTAAAAAAAAAAAAGCTTCATTTGCTATATGCAAAATGTAATTTATCATTTCTTGAGGTGAAATATGACCTGAATATGCTTATGATTTTACCAGAATAAAACTGATTGAATTTAACCTGCCCAATTTTTAATTCTTCTTTTTTCCTTTACAAAATTTTCTCACTGAAAAAAGGCAGACGACGGTTCAATAGAACAACAAATCACAACCGAGTATGCAAATACACGCATAAAAGAGGACCAATCGCAATATGACGATGTCATCGCTTCAGATTTTAAATTCAGAACAAATCAAAAACAGACAGAATGAGAATTTGTGGAGTAAATTGTCATGAAAATAATACAAAAAAGCTTAAAGAAAACTAATTCATGTCAACACTTGCCACACTTTGAAAATAATGCCCTGGTGCCGCCCTCTTCTAAACATCATTTCCTGTGTTACCGTATCAATTAAATAGGGCAGAATTGGCCAGAAACAACATATGAAAAAGAAAATCAGTGAGAAACACTCACCTGCTGGTGTCCAGACGGGAGGAGCATCTCGTCGTCGGTGTCGAACACAAGCTCTCGATCGTCTGAATGAACTCCACCTGCTCAAACTCTTCATGAGAGAGGGAATCCTGCTTCTGCAGCTCCTCAACCTAGGAATCACAGCAATAATAAATCATTAAAACAGCAAGTATTTCCTCCAAAAAAAAAAAATGACATCATAAAAATGAATAAATGTACACATTGTAAAAATCCTTCAAAAAAAACACTTGCAACTGTTTTAACTCTTGCCCATGTATCGTGTATTCTCACCATGAAGGCCCTTAGATCCCGATCGGCAGTGAAAACACAGATGCTGTGAAGCTGTTCCCTCACGTTAAAGCCCTAAAAACACAGTCAGTCAGTCCTGCTTTATATTAAACCGTGTAAAATCAACATCTGGGGTCAGTAAGACATATTTATATACTTTTATTAAGCAAGGATGCATTAAATTGATCAAAAATGGCAGTAAATAATTCTGAAAAACAATGCGTCCACACAATGTTTTCAACACTGATAATAATCAGAAATGTTTCTTGAGCAGCAAATCAGCATATGAGAAGGACTGGAGTAATGATGCTGAATATCACAGGATATAAAGTACACATAGAAAAGCGTTATTTTACACTGTAATAATCATTTTTACTGTATTTTTGATCAAATAATTGCAGCTTTGGTGAGCTTCTTTCGCACACATTAAACAATCTAACCGACCCCCATATACAGCATTTCAGCTGTTTGTTTGTTCAGGGTCATGTGTACCATGTTAGTCAGCAGTGTTTTAGCCTGCGTCAGGTCTCTGTGAGCGAGACGGGTGAAGGCGAGTCTCAGTCCCGTCTTCCTGATGTCCTCCAGACTGCATCCGACAGAGCCGCGTCTGCGCAGAAAAGCCTGCGCGTGTGGGATCTGTCTGCTCAATACAGCGCGCTGCACAACATCCTGAAACACACAAGGAACAAAACTATTTCTGATTGGCTGAGAGACTTGCGATATTCTGATATCACACGGAAACCATATCACAATTTGCCAGATCTACACTGGCCGCATTTCTCACAGCGAGCGTCAAACCCACTATAATTTAACAAATACTACTGTTATTGTGTCACAAAATGTAGTGTTTTTAGGTGAGAATGTAGTTATTAAGACCTCAAATATGAACATAGTGCCTATTTGACCATTTGTTTAGACGTTTTTGGAGTTGTGAGCTCCAGGCCGTCAGCGGCGTTCAATGCTCGAGTACCCGCCGAGAACAGCTTCATCTTGGCCAATCCTTCGGGAACGTGCCTCTGGCTCTTATGTAGGTAGTGGTTAAACTGGTGTCCTTATTAATCTATTACTTGTTCCAGAGCAATTTGGCTAAGTGCAAAGTTAAGTTTTATAACTTTATATTTTTATTTAACTTAAATCCTGTACTAGAGCACTGCTTTTGTACTATATATATATATATATATATACTTAAAATTGGCATGCATAAATATATATATATATCAGGGAAAATAAATTGCTGCAGCAAAACACAAACATGTCTGCCAGGATGCAGGTGCTTTCGACCACAAGGCATGGCTCGTGTCTAGTGTTTTTGTTGACTGACCTCATCAGACAGCGACTGCCACTCCTGGTCGGTGGGCGCTGAAGCGCGAGGACACACGGAGACCTGCGTTTCACCTCCATCTGTCCAGGGGAACTTCTTCATGAATCCACGCAGATCAGAGATGTAGCCATCTAAGATCTGCACACACTCCTGCAGGTTGACGTCCAGCTCTACACACAACACAGCCTGTCAGTTTCAGGTTCACGTCACAGAATAAGAGCTCAACTCTCTGTGTGTTTTACCGTGCGCGCTGGTGAGGAGGACTTTGGTTTGCGTGTTGAGGAAGGTTAGCGTGATGCTCAGCAGCTGTTCACAGAACTGTTGACTCTGGGCTTCTGTGTGTGTGTCTCGTATGGCAGAACGCAGCAGATCCAGCGCCGGACACAAAGCCTGAACATCTGAAACACACACACACCAGCGGTGAGAAGTATGGAATAATTACGCCTTTTTATTGTTTGTGAAAGAAAACCAAGGCTGCATTTATTTTGATAGAAATACAGTAAAAATTCTGAAATATTATTACAATTTAAAATCAGCTGTTTTCTATGTGAATATATAGTAAAGTGTAATTTATTCCTGTGATCAAAGCTGAATTTTCAGCATCATTACTCCAGTCTTCAGTGTCACATGATCCTTCACAAATCATTCTATGATGATGATTTGCTGCTCAAGAAACATTTATGATTATCATCAATATTAAAAGAATACATAATTGTAAACATACATAAAAAAAAACAAAGAATAAAATATATAAATTTTTTTATTTTTAATAATTATAATTTACTATTTTAAAAAATAATTTAAAATGTTATATTTTACTTTTATTATTTCTATTTTACGTTTACAAGCGAATGTTAAGTTGAACAGTAATTTTTTTGTATTTTTAAAAATAAAAATACGTATATATGTATTTATATATACACTGTATATATGATACAAATTACATATTATAATAGATTTAATAATAATAATAACGAATCAATAATAATTATATATTTACTATTTAATAACATGCATTTTCTAAACTATTTTTATATAGATTAAAATATAATTGTATATTATATTATATTATAAAGTATAATATTATTATAATATAAATATACTGTATATGATAAATTATATATTTACTATTTAATAACACATTATCTAAACTATTTTTATATAGATTAAAACACTTATTTATATTTGTAAATATAATTGTATTTAATATCAAAAACATATAATGTAATATATTATATATATATAATTTTTTATTATAATATATAATAGATATTTTACTTAATCTATAATTAATATATAATTATATATTTACTATTTAATAGCACAAACATATATATTTTCTAAACTTTTATATAGAATAAAATATATTTATATTTGTTAATATAATTGTATCATATTTAATATATATATATAAATTTTTTTAATTATAATATAAAATATTATAACATAATATTATATTATTAGTATATAATATAATATAAATATTATATTATAGACATATTTAAATAGATCTGTTACAAGTTTAAAGTTTTTCTTTGGCTTTTTTCCTGAATGAAATGTGACCTGGACATATTTCATATTTCATATTTCATGAGATCATCCACTGAAGTCATGAGCTAAAATAGAGGCACATTAAAGACGCTCTCCAGCTTCACATTTACGAAGTTTCTCCTGCCCTTCAATAACCAGCAGATCTGAGAGAAGACTTCTTAAGAACATTAATTGAGCGGTGGGTGGAGAAGGTCGTTAGCGATCAGAGGATCTCATTAAAGCGGGCTCTTACTCCTCAGCTGTGTCTGGGTCGAGACGGTCGGCGTTTGATCGGGCAGAACAAACCCAGACGCGGGGCTCAGGATGTTCTCCTTACTCTTCAGAAAGAAATCGACCGTATCCAGCTGATGGTTCTTGAGGCCGGCCTGGAACGAACATCAGAACAAAAACATATTCTCATATTTATATAGAGTAACTGACACAGTGTCCTCTGAGTTTACATGACACAGTCTCTGAGTTTGTGTACCTGCAGGGCATGTATGGGTATTGAACAGCGCCCCCATGCGTTCAGATGGCAGAGCGAGTCGACCGTTCCAGCCGTGCCAAAAACCATCAGCCTGTTCAACAGTTCCTCCTGCGTCACACTGAACAGAACCACGGACAGACCCGACGCTAAAACACACACATTATGGTAATCATTCAGTAACATGACATTTAATCAGTGTAGCATGGTACCATCACAGTATCAAATCTTATTTATATACCAGCTGAATCACATTTCACATAATCGTAAGCAAAAATAATTTATATTTTGCATAAAGAAAATTCCATTTCCATTAATATTTTCAGTGGTGTCTTTTTTTTTACAATACAATACAATACAAAAAAAGTCATACAAAGGCAGTACATAAAATGCTGTAAAAATGCTTAAATAAATAAATGTTTAAATAAAAAAAAAAGCTTGAATAAATGCTAAATTAAATAATGAAATAATCATTAAAAAAGTTAATAAAAATGCTTATATACGTGCAAAGTGCTTTAACAGATAAATACATGTTTAAATAAATATTTACATAAATGATTATGTTTAAATAAATGTTTAAATAAAAGCTTAAATATTTAAATTAATGCTTATATGTTTAAATAAATAAGTGAATTCTTAAATAAATACATAAGTGTTTAAATAAATATTTACTGTAAATGTTAAATGCTTAAATAAAAAAGCTTGAATAAATACTTAAATAAATGGCAAAAAAAATGATAATTATTTAAATACATTCTTAAATGCATAAATAAAAATGCTATATACTGTAGATACAAAATGCTTTACTAAATTAATTCATAAATATTTAAATGTTTATATTTTTGAATAAAGGCCTAAATAAATTAATTCTTGAATAAATACATAAATGTTTAAATAAATACTTCATGTAAATGTTTAAATGAATGCTTCAAAAAAATAATTATTTAAGTAAATTCTTAAATGCACAAGTTAATAAAAATGCTTAGATGCATAGAAGATGTTTTAATAGATAAATGTTTAAATAAATGCTTAAATATTTAAATAAATGCTTGTATGTTTAAATAAATACCTAAATAAATGAATTAATTCTTAAATAAATATTTAAATAAATACTTATTTTAAATGTTAAAATAAATGCTTAAATAAATCTTAATAAAAAGTAAAAAATTTAAATGCATAAATAAAAATGCTATATACTGTAGATACAAAATGCTTTAATAAATTAATATTTAAATGCTTATATGTTTAAATAAATGCCAAAATAAATGAATGAATTCTTAAATAAATGCATAAATGTTTAAATATTTAAATAAATACTTATTGTAAATGATAAAATAAATGCTTAAATAAAAAAGCTTGAATAAATACTTAAATAAATGGTAAAATAAAAAATGAATTATTTAAATACATTCTTAAATGCATAAATAAAAAATGCTATATACTGTAGATACAAAATGCTTTAATAAATTAATCCATAAATATTCAAATGTTTATATTTTTGAACAAATGCCTAAATAAATTCATTCTTGAATAAATAAAATGTTTAAATAAATGCTTCAATAAAAAAAGCTTTAATAAATGCGTAAATAAATGCTAAAGAAATAATTATTTAAATAAATTCTTAAATGCACAAGTTAATAAAAATGCTTATATACATACAAGATTTTAATAGATAAATAAATGTTTAAATAAATGCTTAAATATTTAAATAAATGCTTGTATGTTTAAATAAATACCTAAATAAATGAATTAATTCTTAAATAAATATTTAAATAAATACTTATTTTAAATGTTAAAATAAATGCTTAAATAAAAAAGCTTGAATAAATGCTTAAATAAATCTTAATAAAAAATGAAATATTTTAAAAAAAAATTTTAAATGCATAAATAAAAATGCTATATACTGTAGATATAATGCTTTAATAAATTAATTCATAAATATTTAAATGCTTATATGTTTAAATAAATGGCAAAATAAATGAATGAATTCTTAAATAAATGCATAAACGTTTAAATATTTAAATAAATACTTATTGTAAATGATAAAATAAATGCTTCAATAAAAAAGCTTTAATAAATGCGTAAATAAATGCTAAAGAAATAATTATTTAAATAAATTCTTAAATGCACAAGTTAATAAAAATGCTTATATACATACAAGATGCTTTAATAGATAAATAAATGTTTAAATAAATATTTACATAAATGATTGTTTAAATAAATGCCTAAATAATGAATTCTTAAATACATAAATGTTTAAATAAATATTTACTCTAAATGTTTAAATAAATGCTAAAATAAATAATGAAATAATTTAAATATATTCTTAAATGCATAAATTAATAAAAAAATGCTTACATACTGTACATACAAAATGCTTTAATAAATAAATTAATTTCCATCAGTTTAATGAGACTTTTTGGGGGTAAAATGTTCTAATAGAAATCGCTGGTCCTAATATAGGCTTAATTTTCTTGAATTTTGCAGTAAAGTGTAACCCAGCCATGTTCTTTACCATCTAATGAAGTGATCAAATTCTAGCCAGTGCATTTGAAATAAAACAGGTAATATTTTGCTATGTGTCATAAGGTCAGAGGTCAGATAGCTGTGAACGCGTCTCACCCTTCAGTAACAGACACAGGTGTTCGTCAGCAGATCTCTGGACGGGTACGGCAGGAGCGTCTGACCGCTGGTACGTGACGCTTTGACCTTCCAGATCCCAGTAGGCCAGAAGCGTGTTGGCGTTCGCAGGGGAAACAAACGTAACCAGCGCGGAGAACTCGGATACGTTCAGCCCTGCTGCCGTGGCTCCCTCCGGCACATTAAAAGACATCATGGCGCCCCCTGGCTTCACGGAGGGCTGGGAGAGTTTGGCAGTGGCGGCCGCCCGACGGCACTCGACGTGCGGGAAGTCTCTGTACCAGGGTGACCTGCGTCCCGGCCGGTCCGGACCTTTAGATCGGCTGTACAGCAACGACAAACGCGCCTCCCACGACCTGAAGACATTGGAAAACGTAGCCCAGAGTGAGAGTGTTGCATTATGGTAGAAAACAACTAGGTCAGCGATCTTGTTGATTTATTTAGTACCTGTCCGTTTGAAATGGTTTATCCAGTATCGTCAGGCTGTGGGCGGAGCTTACGAGGCTGTCCTGATCCCATGATTCAGTGGGCCTGAGAAATGGCTGATTAGGGGCAGCGCGACAACTCAAGTGATCTGGATACATCCTGAAATCCACAAATAAGACATAATATTATAAATATCATGATATTTAACAACAATAGAAAATACTATAATAACAATAATAATAATAGTATACAATATAGTATACAGATGTAATTAATTGATTTTATATATATATATATATATATATATTATATGAATAGCAGTATTTAATATGCAATTATGCAATATGTAAGCACTATTAAATACTGTTATTAATATTATACTGTATTTATGTAAATACATATAGTATTTATATTAGGTAAACATATATTTATAAATAAATAAAACATATCAGATGAAAAAATTAAATAAAAAAAACCCAATAAGGAGTAAATCTGGAAAATATATGGCAGTTTACGTCATGATATATAATTAAAATATAATAATAATAATAATAACAATAATAATAAATGATCATAAAGTATACAGCTGCAATTAACTGTAATTTTATATATAATAAATTCATATATATATATACACACACACACACTACTGTATAATATTACCCATTATATATATTTATTATTATTATTATAAAGCATAAAGCTACAATTAAATGTAATATATATATATATAAAAAATGTGTAATATTATACAGTATTTATATATATATATATATATACACACACACACACGCATACATAACTGTATATTACCACAATATATATATTTATTATTATTAGTATTATAAAGCATAAAGCTGCAATTAAATGTAATATATATATATATATATATATATATATATATATATATATAATGTGTAATATTATACGGTACTATTAATTATTTGTATAATATTAATTTTATAAATTATTAATAGCAGTATTTAATTAGAATACATAAATAATAATATCTAATAATATAACAGCAGCAATTAAATGTAATTTTATATAAATATTAATCCAAGATTATTATTAAGTATATAGTACTGTATAATATCAATATTAATATTATTGTAAAGCATACAGCTGCAATTAAATGTAATATATATATATATATATATATATATATATATATATATATATATAAATAAATTCATACATATATCCAAGATTACTACATTTATAAAATATATTAAGTATATAGTACTGTATAATATTATTTGTAATTATTAATAGCAGTATTTAATATGCAATTATGTAATATATATATATATATATATATATATATATATATATATATATATATATATATATATATATACACAAACACACACTAGTATTACAGAAATGTATTAATGTAATAATAATCATCCTAATATAATAATAATCGTCTTAGATGTGAAAAATATTATAAGTGTCCACTTTGAAATGAAAACAAAAGGTGCAGCTCGTTATCATCACGTGCCCACCGGAAGTAGTCGTTGAGGTCGACGGCGAGGGCCTGGTTCTGCCGGGTGACGGTCACCGCCGTACTGAGATCCTGTGAGATCTGAAACAGACAGAAGGACGTGACGGCTGGAGAAACATCTGCTGTACCGCAGTACGAGGGAAAGTCCACCGTAGCCATGAGCTTCCCATCAGTGCTGTCGAACACGTCTGACACACAGCGTCAAAGAAAACACGCGGTAATGGAGGGTGTTTTTAACTCAAAATCAATTGAATTGTGGAGAAGACGCATGTGGTGAAGGATACGTGCGAGTCCAGTACTGAGCAGAAGGAACAGCGTCCCCCGACAGAGCCGCTGATCCACACAGACGTCCTCCGTCAGGAGCGCCGACTCGAGCCGGCAGCAGGAAAGCGTGTCCAGACATGAGCTCTCGTCCGTCCAGCGCAGCTGCAGCAGGACACACGCGTTCACCAGCAGCGCACAGCGTCCGTCGGCGAAGCACAGCGGCCGCACCGTCCTCAGCTCACACACGTCTGTCATGAGAAGGGATGATGTTCACAGAAGCAGGGTTTAATGTGACCTGTGACGGTGTGGTTGTTCACTCACCGGGGTGTTTGTCTTGGACGCAGCGCAGCAGCCAATCAGAAGGCCTCTCGCACACGAGCAGCACCTGGTCATGTGGATCCAGCTCATACAGTCTCAGATCGCACTGAGAGTCCAGCAGCAGCAGCTTCGGGCTCACGTCCCGTCCGCCGGGATCCGACAGATCTTCCCACAGAAAGCTCAACGGAAAAACCAAATACATTTATATACATATACATACATATATACTGTAAAAATGTTGCATTTATTATATATAACATTTCAATTGATTACAGCTGTATACTTATTATATTATTATATTATTTATTTTCTATTATTGTTATCATGAAGTAGTAATATTACTAAAATGCTATAAAACAGCTTCTATTAATATTACATATTTAATATTACTATTAATAAAAAACATATACATATGTATAAGTAATAATAATAATAATAATAATAATATGCAATTCTTTTTATTCTTTAATTATAAGCATTTTATAAAAATACATATACAACATTTATATACGCATTAACATAAATAAAATTAATTAATATTATAATTAATAGTAATTATATTGCACACGTTACTATTATAAAAATTATTGCAGTTTACTTTGTGATAGTTAGCAATAAAAAGGTAATAATAATAATAATAATAATAATAAAGTATACAGCTGCAATGTTTATATATATATATATATATATATACATACACACACAATTTATTTTCTATTATTGTTAAAGTATCATGAAGTAATATTACTAAAAAGCTATAAAAATAAAAAGTAAACAGCTGCAATTAATTGCAATGTTTTATATAAATAAGTGCATAAATATTACGTATTAAATATTACTATTAATAAAAAACACATATGTACAACTAATAATTATATAATTATTTTTATTCATTATAATAATAATAATAATTAGCTTTACACATAAATATGTATGTTATAATAATAGTAGTAGTATTTTGTAAAAATAGATATTATAAAATATATTTATATACACATTTACATAAATAAATAAATATTATTCTAATGGTAATTATACTGCACACGTTACTATTATAAACATAATTGCAGTTTACTTTGTGATAGTTAGCAATAACAGAAAAGATAATAATAATAATAATAATAAAGCATACAGCTGCAATTAACTGCAATGTTATATATATAACAAATGCATACATATTGGAAATAAATCATCATTTTAATAAATGTTATACAATATATTACTATTATTACTGTTATTGTTTGTGTGTATATATATATATATATATATATATATATGTGTGTGTGTGTGTCTGTGTGTGTGTATATATACACAATATACAATATTTTATTATTACTGTTATTGTTTGTATATATATATGTATGTATATATATATTATTCATTCATGTACATATATAAAATATAGCAGTTGATATATGCTTGATAGCAGTTTACGTGCCTTTTTTAACAACAATATTTGCAATGTTAAATGCATAAAGGTTACATTTTAATAACATCTTCAGCGGACTCACTCAGTGCAGGTGTGCTGTAGTGTGTGAGGAGATCTTCTGCTCTCAGAGAGGTTTCTCACGCGCACTTCACCTGCAGCATTCACACAGCACAGCACTGACGGGCCTTTACACAGTCTGACCGCCACTGTGTCCTCCACACCTCCACACACATCAGTGTCCGGCAGGAGATCCACCTCCAGCACGCTCTGAGCGCGCGCATCTGACCTGCTCAACACCTTCAACATCCCGAACCTGCCAAAAACCCACCGGTATCAGATGAGCAAGTCAATCAGCTGAGGCCCACGAACATACAAATGCGCGCGTGCAGGAATAAAAGACATGCTTCATCTCAAAGGAGGAGCAGGAAACACAAACCAAGAGACAATCGAGTTGAAGAAACTAAAGCGTTTGTTCTAATGTGAAAATATGAGCCTCCATGATCCTAACAAACCACAGCTGATCATCACGTTCATCACGTGAACAGCAGGAAAACCAATCGAACACAGCGCCCATTTCCTCCTCCTCTTCAGAAAACATAATGCTTTTGTAAATCATAATTATGACATAAAAAGTAAAATATGTCATACTAAGTCAAATTTATGAGATGAAAAGTCGAAATTACGACACACTAAATCGAAATTATGACATAAAAAGTCACAATTTCTACTTTTGTATAATATTAATAATTTTAACAATTGTAACAATAATAATTATTATTTTGTATACTAATAATAATGCCCAGAATAAATAAAAATCGAAGATAATATCAATTTAATATCAAATAATTTTTTTTCCCCCAGACATGCGCAGTAACAGAACTATATGATGACAACTATATGAACTTTTTTCAGATCGATTTGGCATTTTACGAATATTTTTTAGTATTTTTGTATAATAATAATAATTGTACAGAAAAATACAAATAAAAGATCATATCAATTTTAATATCAAATAAATTTTTCCAGACCATTTGTGGTTCTCTGCTCGGCCGTCGATCGCTCTGGTCTGTGTGAACGCGGAAGAGCAGAAGCGCGTGACCGTTTAAGCAATGGCGATGGACCGGACCGGATCATGGAGCTCGTGTCCGGGCTACTGAGCCGAGTCTGGCTTCTGACGGGACTTTCTGACCTGACGAATGACAAGAGAAGCAAGAAGATGGAGGAAAAAGCGCTGGAGGTGTATGGTGAGTAACGATGACCTTAACAAAGACGTTTCATGGTACAGTAATGGTGTCAAATGGAACATTTTATATATATTTAGCCATGGAATTAAATAATTACCATATTACCATAACATATAACACATATCATATCACATATATGTTACCATGGTACATATCCTCAATAAAAAAAGAAGGTTTTACCATGGTACAGAAATGGTGTTAGGTGGTAATATCACGATCTTGTATTTGTATACCATGGTAAACATAGTCGTATACCATATTATTTCCCGGATACTTAAAATAATACTACTATTCATATTCATATTCATCATATTACTATATTACATGTCCAAAATAAAAAGAAAACAATGTATTTCCACGGTACATTAATACCATGGTAATACCATATTCATATACCATAAAATGTACCATGGTACAGTACCAAAGTTATATGAAATATGGTATTTTGATGGAAACTAAGGTGAATGTTACATGTTTCCACAGATATTTTCCTTGTTTAAAT
Source organism: Elopichthys bambusa (assembly GCA_037101425.1). Lineage (NCBI taxonomy): Eukaryota > Metazoa > Chordata > Actinopteri > Cypriniformes > Xenocyprididae > Elopichthys > Elopichthys bambusa. The sequence goes on from CM074455.1 coordinate 1,528,414, forward strand.
GATGTTGGTGTTGATGATGTTCTGTTTTCACAGATGTGATTCGGACGATTCGGGATCCGGAGAAGCCCAACACTCTGGAGGAGCTGGACGTCGTGACGGAGAAGTGTGTGGAGGTGCAGGAGCTCGGGGACGATGAATATCTGATCATCATTAAGTTCTCTCCCACCGTACCGCACTGCTCTCTGGCCACTCTGATAGGTGTGTGTGTGTGTGTGTAATGATAAGAACAAACAGTCACATGACCTCAAACGTACATCACAGATAGCAGTACAGACAATGCAGAAAACACATGCCATATCTTTTGTTGACAACGTCACAATCACACTGTACAGCATCGAAAAACGTGAACAAAACTACTAGGGCCTGTCAGCAGAAACAACTAAAATACATTTTTGGCCATACAGATAAGTGTAAGACATCATTATTAACTATAAAGGGTTTATAAACTTTTATTTGTGCTCGCTCACAATACCAACAAATCTTTTAGTTTTCAATTCAGTGGTTCGGAGCGTGTATGAAACTGCCAAAGTCACGTGAACCACTGAAATTTCGAAACACTTATGATGCCTCGTTTACTGAAATCACATGACTTTGGCAGTTTGATACATGCTCCGAAACGAAAGATTCGTAAAGCTTCGAAGCATCATGAAGCAGTGTTTTGAAATCGCCCATCACTAGATATTGAATAAAGTAGTTATTTTTGGCACACAAAAAGTATTCTCGTCGCTTCATAACATTAAGGTTGAACCACTGTAGTCACGTGAACTGTTTTAAATACGTCTTTAGTAGATTTCTGGGCACTGAAAGTGTTAATTTATTATCTTGTTGTCAATGGAGCCATCGGATTTTATAAAAAAATATCTTAATTTGTGTTCTGAAGATGAACGAAGGTCTTACGAGTGTGGAACGACATGAGGGTGAGGTATTAATGACATTTTTGGGTGAACTAACCCTTTAAGGTCCATGTAAACACCTCTACTGTCTTAACAAGTGAGTCGTTGAATCATTCACTAGACCGATTTGTTCAAAAACACAGATTCATCCAGTAATGAAACATCCACGTGATGTAAAAGAAAACGTGATTCACCTTCTTCCATTGCTCCGTGGTCCAGTTCTGATGCTCACATGTCCACTGTTGGCTCTTTCGGCGGTGGACAGGGGTCAGCATGGACACCCTGACTGGTCTGCGGCTCCATACGCAACAAACTGTGTGTATTCTGACACCTTTCTATCAGAACCAGCATTAACTTCTTGAGCAGTTTGAGCTACAGTAGCTCGTCTGCCAGTCTTCGCTGCCCACGTGCATCAGTGAGCCTCGGCCGCCCACTGTTCCTTCCTTGAACCACTTTAGATAGATACTGACCACTGCAGGATGAAGGAGCAGAGCAGTGATATTTGCTTTCCTACTAAAAATGAACAAGATTAATGCGTTTTGAAGCTCTAATAGTGTTTGATGTTACAGAATAGTTGGTTTTGAAGCTCTAACGATCTGATTAATGTGATGATCTGCTCCGTGTCAAGAGCAGCTTGACTGTCTGAATGTTAACAGAGTTTCTAATAGCGAACTTTATGAATAAATAATTGTAC